>WAAF01006399.1:0-20747 GCA_013400475.1 Tricholaema leucomelas | reverse complement strand
CCAAGGTGGGAACCCCAAGGCGGGAAGTCCCGCCAATATTTATACCCTTTCCAGACACAGAGCTGAGTTACCACTTCCTAGGCACGAAGAACACAGCCAGCTCCCAGCCAATTCCAGTGCAGGCCCTGCACAGAGCACCTCTTGTGCCGGAAGGGTCCCTTGCTCCCTCCCTTCACGTCTGCAGGGCAGGGGCGGGGAACAGGTCTTTTCGCACCTTTTCTCTCCCATTCAAACCACAGAGGGAGAGGAATTTTGGGGGACACAGGACTCCGGGACAATATCACAGAATACTGTCAGGGGCTGGAAGGGACCTCAAAAGATCATCCAGTCCAATCTGGCTGGAGGTAACAGGGTAAGTGTGAGGGTTGTGTTGCGTGTGAGGGTTTTGTTCACAAGGTTATTGTTGATAGCTTTAGGGGATTGGTTGTATTCAGGGTGAGAATTATGGTGGTGGTTATTAGGATGTAGGGGTAGAAGGTTAACGCATTGAATTTAGGGCTGCCAATGCCAACAATGCTTATTAAGCCTAGGTTAGAAATAGAGGAGGAGGCTGGGATCTTTCAGCTGTGTTGAGGCCTGTTGAGCCTCCTAAAGCTGCTGAGGCAATAGGTGTTAATAGTGTGAGGCAGAATGGTGCTTGGTGGGAATTTTATTCTGATTGACAGGAGAAGAGCTGCAGTTAGTGGTGAGCCCTGGAGAGCTTTTGGGGCTGAGCTCTGTGGCGATTGCTGCTGTCAACAGGAGGCAGGAAGTTGGATTAGTTAATTGAGTAATATCTCCCTGTCCTGTGGCCCAGGCATTCATTCTTCTTGAGAAGAGGACTGTGGCAGAGGCAGCTGTGCACTAGGCAGTCTTTCCTTGTGGCCTGGCTGGCTGGTGGGCAGTGGGATTTTGAGGTGCTGGGGCTGTGGGCAAAGGTGTTCATTTCTAGCCTGCTTCAGGCTATTGCTCAGGAGCTGCCTGAGATGGCTGTGATTGTTCCCAGGAGGAGGCTTAGGGATGTGATGAGTTTTGCCCAGGGATTCGTTAGTAGATGAATGGCTGAACCATCATTTTTGGGGTGTGGGCCTGTGCAGGTGGCAGGAAGCCGGCGGAGGCGAGATCGGGGTACTGGCGAGTCGACTCAGTTAGCTGCTAGCAGTACAGTTCGCTTTATTAAGGAAGTACAACGGCTTCTATGCTGTTTGGAAGAGGCGTGTACGGCTAGTTGAGGTTGGCACAAGTGGAAGGTACAGATTGGCTCAGAGTTATGTGTAAGGTACTGATAGGTCACTCTGTATCAAAACAATCCCTGGTGTCCACCCCTGCAGGCTGGCAAGCTCAGCCCCCTGCAGCTGTGTATGTGGTGCTCATAGTTTACAGCTTGGTTTCCTGAGCCCAAGACAGCCCAAGGACAGTTCCCAGCATGAGCTCTGATGTTTACCAGCTCATGCCCTGCTTGGGAGAAAATTCTCCCACAGGCCTGATAGCTTTGTTAGCTGACCCAACTAGGAAATGATATAAAGGAGGTATAGAGGCTTTGACCTCTTTGTAGCTTTGGTTGCTGCTTTTCTTTGCTATGAAGGACATGAGAGGGCTGCTGTGGCTCCGTGTTGGCTTTATCAGAGTGACCCTTTGGGTTCAGGCACATTGCCTTAAATAAGGAGGTAGCCTGCCCAGGAGCTGGATTGTTTGTGTGTCCCAGGCATAATGGCAGTGCTGGCAGTGGGAAACCTTTTCCTAGGAGGCAAGTTGGTCATAGTCAAATCATGGAGATGAGGCACAGATTGATGAGAGCTCTGAGGAGAGAAAAAGGCCTTATGTGATGTGATGGTTTGGGTGTCCCCTGCCCCCCACACTTTTAGAAATTACCCAGACTAGACTCAGTCGGCTCTGGAAATTTGAATGAAGCTTATATTTACAGCTGGCACAATTTACAAGCAGATATTCACAGTATATACAGTTATATACAGAAATATACAAGGTAAAAAAGGTAATACAAACACAATTCCCCTCCCAGAAACCTGAGTCCCCAGGAGGGGCTCTCAACCACCCCTCACCTTCCCCCTACCCCTCTCAACCTTACCCCAGTCCCAAGGAAGAATGGAGGTTCGGCCAAAAGGGTTAAAAAGCAAGGTGAAGCAGCCAAGCAAAGGAGGGTGAGGTTAGAAAGCAAGATGGAGTCCAGCCAGCAGCCACGAGCTCCCCAGCAGGCAAAGTTCCCCAGCGAGGCGAAGAAGCAAATGCCCTAATCTTTGTTTTGCCTTTCTTCTTTTGTATACATCTCAGCAAGACTGTGAGCGAAGTAGACCTCACCATTGTTTTCATTTTACAGCCTATCATCTAGTTCTTCTCACCAAAACATGCCAGCTAGGCTCAAACTAGCACATGTGACTAAAGTGATTGGAAATGGTTCTGATGCAAGGTTTGGAGTGCTTGGATCAAGGAATAAGATGGCAGCTGGTGTGTTTTTTGATACAATGTTAGCATGTTCAGCTAGGAGCAATGAGCCCTGTGGCCATGCAGTCTGCTCGATGTTGGAGCCAGTCACTGAGCTCTGATTGTCCTTCTGTAAGGGTGAGCACAGCACAGTTTGTTTTGGCAGTGTGGAGATGCACTCTGTGATAGGAGGAGTCAGGCAGAGAAGAGAAGGTAAAGGAGTTCCTGTGTTTAATGTGTAGTTCCTACTTAGTGTAATTATGGGTAGGAGGATGATGGCAGGTGGTACCTCATTAGGAGATAGTTTGTGCCACTTCTTGGAGTGTGCCAGTTAAAGCCTGTTTTAAGCTGGAGGCTCAGCCTGATCCCAGGATGGAGAACACTGTTAGGCTGGCTATGGCAAGGAGAAACAGAAGGCCCAAGCTGAGAGCAGTGAGAAGGGAAAGGGCAGGGAGGTTCAAACAGTGCTAGGAGGAGTTCTGAGGTACAGGTGTTGTAAGGGATAATAGGGGGGCTGAGGTAGATGGTGGATCGGTTCATCAATGAACAGCTTTGCTCCATCTGCTAGGGGCTGTGAAAGCTCAGGATTCCTGTTAGGAAAGCTTCTGCAATTGAAATGAGGCAGCATGGGAAAGGGATATGGGTAGGAAGTTAGGGTTAGAGTGTGAGTCATAGGGAAGTGATGGCAGACAGGGAGAGGATTTGAACTTCTGGGTGAAGGGCTTAACCTTTTGCATTTGCTAGGCTCTGCCATGCCAGCTCTCCTTTTCTAGGATGAGGTTTATGGGTCCCTTTAGTAGTGAGTTGGGTGCTTTACTTGAGGGGAAGGCCTGATTACATATATAAGCCTTATTTTCCCAGTTCTTTTGTACTAGGAAAAATCCATCCTAGATAGAAACGGACCTGAATTGCTCCGCTCTGAACTCATTAATGCTGAACCCATTAATGGCTGAACAGAGGAATCCTTCATAGAGTTTGCACCGTTGTGATGTCCTGGTCCAAACAGTGAGGTCATAAACCTCCTTGTCTGTACAGGCTTGTGTGGAGGATGGCGATGCTGTCCCTGGGGTAGCTTGGTCCATTCGTCAGCTCTGGTAGGCCTCATAACTATAGCACATTGAGAGGTTGGTCTTGGTTAAGGATTGGTTGTGGAGGATTTCTTTCTGCAAGGCCATAAAATACAGGGCAGTAGGTGTAGGGGTGAGATAAGTCTGGTAGCTTCCTCTAGCAGAGGTGGTTCTCAGGTTGTTCAGGCATGTGGCTTACTCTTCCCCTACTCAGCCTCTCACAGAGGACCATGTATTGCCTCCAGGCTTATATTGTCTTGGCAGCCCATGAGGTGTCAATGAGGAAAATGTGGAGCAGACCAGACTTGAGCAAGGGTGGGTTGTAAATCTGGCACTGGAGCAAACAATGCTGTGTTCTCGTTGTGGCAATGAAGAGACCACTGGCAGAGAGGTTGGGGCTGCTGCAGCATCCATGAGGTGCTGCTGCACACCCAGGTCCTGCACCAGGGGAACTTGTGATTACAAGTACATGGGGATGGGCTTGTGTGAGACCTCTTCCACATAGGAAGAAAATGCTTCCTCAAGCCTCAAGAACAGGAGAACAAAGAAAAGCTCAGCATTAATTTTCTTTACACTTGCTTAGCAGGAAGGCTGGAGTGGGACTTCTCCTAAGAATATCTAGCAACAGGACAAGGGGGAAAGGTTTTAAGCTGAGGGAGAGGTAGACTTTTGCCCAGGAGGATCAGTGTCATTGATTATGTGTAAGAGGCAGTTGAGACCTTGTTTAGCCACTCCTACAAGGCTCACTTTATGGGGCAATTGGTTGTGCTCCCTTCACATGGGTAGGATCCTGCAGCCGTTTAATGTGACCTCACCAGGCAGGCATCACCTTCACTGCTCGATGTGCTGCAGGCTGTGGTTTTGGTAAACAGTGAGGCTTTAGCTTTGCCCAGTTCCTTTTACAGATTTAAATCTTCCTGCTTGGGCACTCCTGAGTCAGTCTAACAGGATAGTTTGATACAGATCTTACTAGAATTAGGTATCAGTTATTAGTCTTAAATAATATGGTGATGGAAGTTGCACCAAGAGGGGGTGACTCCAGTTACTGATTCCAGCACTGGTGCTCCTGCTCTTACTGGTTCCCATGTTAGTGGGGAGAGAGTCACCTTGAGTTTGTGTTGTGGGATCAGAGCGTTGGCACACTCTTTGCTGGTGGCTGCTTGAAGGCTGAAACTTTGGAGTTAATTAGGAGTGGTTATCTGGTGAGAGAGGTGCTGTTCTTTTTTCAAGGAGCTGTACCTGCCTTACTCCTGGTAAATTCTGTAGCATTTGGGATCAGTGTCTGTGTGGGAAGTAGTCAGGGAAGAGCTCAGGTTCATTTGGCAGGCAGCTCTACCACTGCTTGGTTGGCTTTTCACCTCTCCTAACAAGTCCTCCCACTTTTGTGCCACAGAGACAGGTTGGCTCAGAGACAGCTGCTTGTGAGTAGCTCCTTTGGGTTTTGGGGTGGCAGACTTGAGGCCATTTTGCTTGGTTGTTCTTGCTGGATGATGATGCAGAAAGTGCAAGGGCTGTTCTCTGCTGCTCAGTGTTTAGGTTTTGTTATGAAAGTATTAAATTATGACTAAAGCAGATATGATAATAATAAAATAATTATTAATGTAAAATAATGCCCTGGCTTGTTTACAGGATCACTGTGCTCAGTTGTGCAAGACATTTGCAGGACATGTGCAGTGCTTAGGGCAGAATTGAGCAGCTGCAAACAATTTAAAGAAAACCAGAAAATGTAAACCAAGGATTTAACCTGGGAGGACTCTCCTGCGGCACAATAAGCTGCTTGCCCTCTAGGGTTAGGGTTGCCAACCGGCAGCAGCCACAAGGTCCGAGGTACAGAGTTAAGCAGAGAACCTTTTACAGAGAGGCTTTATAGAAAATGTTTGCTCACAGGTTTAATATCTCTGGAATCTTTCCAGTCCTGAGAATGCAGTTTAAACACAAAGCAAAGTGGTGCTGGGCCAGGTGCTGGCTCCCACTGGGGTTTCTCCTGGTTCCCAAGGTGCTGTTGCCTCTCTCAGCTGCCCTGAGGCTGTGGGTGTGGAGCAGGTGCTGGAAGCGCTTTATGACTCACACAGCTGCAGTTGCCTGCTTGCAGCAGTACAGCTCCGTGGGGGCAGCAGGCTCATCTGGGCTTGTGCTGTCCTGCCCGGTCTGGGTAGCTGTTTGCCTGCCTCCTTGTTGAGGCATCAAGACTGGCATGGTTCTGGCCAGCATTCAGCAGTGACTTCTCTGCCGACAGGCAATGAGCCAGACAGTTGTGCCTCTCCTGGGTAAACTGAGGCACAGCAGAATTCTGGGTAGACGAGGCACAAAGCAACAAGTGCCAAGGCACAAAGTGTCAAGGCACCGTGTTTGTAGCTTTGGCTTGCTTGTATCATTTGCCTGAGACTTGATTTGGCCATAGGCAACACAGGGAAGCAAAAGCCATCAACCAATGGAATGGCAGTGACCCAAATTGCAGGAGCCTGCCCCAAGGTGAGCATCCACCAAGTGCCTGCTCCGTGTTTGGCACAAGATGTAAACATGAGCGAAATCATCTGTGCAAGGCCTTGTTACTCAGGGTTCCTGGCTCCAGGTTTTTTGTCCCTTTCCTATGTTCCCTGGACTCCAGGAAGGGAAGGAGGAGAGGGGAGTTATGGTCTGGATAGTCCAGGATGTATTGGGTTGGTTTGGGCTTCCTTAGGACATATTTTAGGACTCCTTTTGGGACTTCTTTGGTGCCGTTTGGCACTTCCACCACAGGTTTTCATGGTTGTTTCATCTTTCCCCTGGGTACAGGTCTCTGCAGCACCTGCTGAGCATTTCTAGCACCTTTACTAAGTCTGTAGCAAGTTTCAGTTTGGGCCTTTGAGAGTCTTGAAGAGACGTTGATGGTTCCTAGGGCAGTTTGAAACTGTTGGAAGCATTTCTGAAGAGTGTCCAATGTAGAAATAAGCTGTTAAGAAATTTTCATGACATTGAAAGAGTTTCTGCACAGTTTTGAAGGGATTTAGTGACTTTCAGAGGTGTTTTGAGGAGTTTTGAAGACATTTGGATGATTTTTCAGGTATATTTGAAGAGTTTCAAGAACCTCAAAACTCCTGAAAATCTCTCCAAGAACCTTAAAACCCAAATCTTACTGTGCCATTGGTGGTTGTATGAACTAAAAGGTTTGAAAAGCTTTTAATCAGTTTTTAGGGGGGTTCAGAGCTTTTAAGAGATGTTGTTGATTTTTAATGCATTTCTAAGCCTCCTGAAAGATTTTTCAGGGCTGCTATAGGTGTAAAGAAGCCAAGAAACTCCTTAAAACCTCTACATAACCACTTGTCAGAGTTCTGAAGAGACTTTGACTTTTGAAGAGTTTTGCAGAGATATTGGTGACTTTTTTTCAGGCAGTTTTAAATATTTTTGTGTTTTTGAAGGGTGTTGAGCACTTAAAGAAGCCTGGAAAGTCACTGAAATCTCTTCCAAATTAGTTTTAAGAAATTTTGAGGCATTTTAATGACTTGAAGACTTTTTAAATGGTTTTAAAGAGATTTTGATGATTTTTGAGATGGTTTTAAGACTTGCCAAACATTTCAGGTAGATGTCAAAAAGCAACAGAAACCAAGAAATTCATTAAAATCTCTCTAAAATTTGTTTTTAGGAATTTTGAATCATTTTAATGAATTCTGAAGAAATTCTGATTATTGTAGGGCTTAGAATTTTATAAGAGATTTGAGGGTCAAAGACCTCCTGATGAGTTTTATTGGTCTTTAAGAGTTCTAAACAGCTTCTGATGATTTTTGAGGCAGTTTTAAACCTCCTTAAGTGCTTGTGAAGGGTGTGGAAGAACAGAGAGTCATTAAAATATCTCCAAAATGAGTTTTAAGAGTACTGAAGAGATGTTAATGACTTCTGAAGAGCTTTTTAAGAGATTTTGGTGGTTTTTCAGGTGTATTTGATGAGTTTGGAAACCCTGTAACTCTTTAAAATCTCTCCAGTGCTCTTGAAATGGAGATTTTAATGTATGTTTGGATGGTTTTAGAAACTTGTAGGAGTTTTGAAACAATTTCAATGAGTTTTGGGGGGTCTTCAGGATTTTTGAAGCGATGTTGATGGATTTGCAGTCATAAGCATTTTTAAGCAGTTTTGAAGTGTCCCACAAAAAAGCCCAGAGACTGACTAAAATCTCTTCAGAATTAGTTTTTATGAGCTTTTAATGAAATCTTAAGGATTTTGGACAAGTTTTGAAGGGATTTTGATGATTTCTTTCCATTGGTTTTAAGCCTCTTTAAGCATTTTGGAAGGGTTTTGAACACAAATGGTTGAGTAGCAGGTTAGTTAATGATGCCTCACTAGCTTTGAAGTGGGTGGGAAGCTTTGCACATGGGCAGTGACTTAGATGCTCAGTGGCACAGGGAGGGCCACTGCAGACTCATTCTCCTCCTTGTCCTCATTGTTCTTGTACTCTTATGCCTTCACTTCGTCTTCTTCCTTCTCCTCCTCATTCTCTCCCTCAAGGCTGCACTTGAGCTCCTCCAACTTGTTCCTGAGAATATTTGTCCTCTGGGCTCTCATCCAGGGGCTTCTGTTGAGCCGTGCTGGATCACTAGGTCAGCCCTGGGACCTTGATGGGGCCCTGGGGACTCCTGGGGGGCACAGAGTGAGTGCAGATGGTCAGGGGGTTGTGTTCTAGACAAGAGGCTGAGTGTCCACTTCTTCAGCCCTCCCATCTTCAGCAGCCCCGCCTGGCTGCTGGACTTGGGAACTGCCCCCAGGAAGGCCCAGCTCTGCTGCATGGTCCTGGGCAGTGCTGAGCTATTCCTTGGAGTTCAGTCCTCTCCTCTTTGCTCTTTACTTCTCTCTGGCAGGGACTGTGTCCTCTCTCCACCAGCCCTGCCTCTGTGAGCTGGGGAAAAGTAGAGTTTGCAGATCTGCCCCTTGGAACAGCCCAGTAGGTAAAGAGCCCAGACAGGGACAATGACAGGACCCCATCCCATTGCTGATTCATGGGGCACCTCCTAACCTCTTCCAGAGCCTCCTGCCCACCACATTCCACAGATCCACAGGCTCTGAGTGACATCAGCTGTGATAGGAGTCTGTGGCCCCCTAGGTAGGTGGGAGTGAGTTGTGTGCCAGGATGTAGAGGTTAGGATTGAGATGTGGAGAGTGGGCAGGAGAGGGTTGGAGGTGTTTTGGTTATCCTGCATCACAGCTGCTGCCTTTGTTGTCTGAGCTAGGAGAGATGGAAGGACAAGGCCTGGGTCAGGAACTATCCTGCCAAAGCTGGAAGGCTTAGGAACAGGGGGTTTGAGATCACTGCATAAGTACTGGAGTGTCTCAGCAACCCCAGCGCAGATACCTGAGGTCTCAGGTATTAGAGGTCTGATCCCCACGATGGCAAGAACTGGGGGTTTGAGAGCCTCTCTATTCTGTGCTCCAGCTGAACATCAGGTGTTGGGAGGTGCTGGGGGGTTTCAGGGACTATCATGTCCCAGGCAGGACCTCTGGTTTTGAGCTCCTGGGCTCAGGTGCTTCTGTATTCCGCAGAGCACAGCAGTGACCTCTTCCCCCCAGCATGGCCTCACAGACGGACCCAGGCAAGAGTTGACAGGAGAAGAAGCAACCTTAGAATAAGATGGAGCAGCCAAAGTGTAGGGTCAAGGAAGAGAAGGAGGAAAAGAACAATATGGAGGGTGATGATTATGAGGAGAATGATGGCTATGATGGTGCTGACTATGAGGAGAATGATGATGATCAAGATGATGAAGAGAAGGTGGGACACTGCCACATCCACACCAAAGAGAAGCTGTTCCTGTGTATGGAGTGTGGCAAGAGCTTCAGTTGCAGATCTTCCCTCACTGCCCACCAGCGCACACACACAGACGAGAAGCCCTTCCCCTGCCCAGACTGTGGTAAGCGCTTCAGACGGATTCAGCACCTCCTGCAGCATCGCCGCACTCACACTGGTGAGAAACCCTTCACCTGCACTGACTGCGGCCAGAGCTTCAGCCGCAGATATATCCTCATCGCCCACCAGCGCTCACACACTGGTGAGAATCCCTTCACCTGTGCTGACTGCGGCCAAAGCTTCAGGTACAGATCTGTCCTCACTGCCCACCAGCGCTTACACACTGGTGAGAATCCCTTCACCTGTGCTGACTGTGGCCAGAGCTTCAGCTATAGATGTGCCCTAACCACCCACCAGCGCGCACACACTGGTGAGAAGCCCTTCACCTGTGCTGATTGTGGCCAGAGCTTTGGCTACAGATCTGCCCTAACCACCCACCAGCGCACACACACCGGTGAGAAACCCTTTGCTTGTGCTGACTGTGGCAAGACCTTCAGTCAGAGCGCTAACCTCACCCGGCACCGCCTCACGCACACTGGTGAGAAGGTTTCCTGCCCTGACTGTGGCAAGACCTTCAGCCGCATCTGTACCCTCAACAACCACCGCCGTATCCACACCAGAGAGAAGCTGTTCCCCTGTGCGGACTGTGGCAAGAGCTTCACCCGGAGCACTGTATTCCTCCGGCACCGCCTCATCCACAGCGGTGAGAGGCCGTACAGCTGCACTGTCTGTGGCAAGACTTTCAATGACAACTCCTCCCTCACTCTCCACCATCGCAGGCACACCGGTGAGAAGCCCTTCACCTGCACTGCCTGTGGCAAGAGCTTCAGGCAGAAATTTACTCTCACTCTCCACCGACGCACACACACTGGCGAGAAGCCGTATGCCTGTGGTGACTGCAGCAAGAGTTTTGCTCACAAATCCTCTCTCAACAAGCATCGTCGTGTCCACACTGGTGAGAAGCCCTTCACCTGCAGTGACTGCAGCAGGAGTTTCACTCAGAAGTCCTCTCTCATCACACACCATTGTGTCCACACTGGAGAGAAGCCCTACAGCTGTGCTGACAGTGGCAAGAGATTCAACTGCAGTTCCCATCTCACCCGGCACTGCCTCACCCATGCCGCTGACCAGCCCACCTTGGGGGCAGTCACAAATAGATCCACCCTGAGTCTCTTGGGGTAATTGGGACCACCCCAAGAGGGCCTTTCCAGCAGATGGAACCAAAATCATCTTTTTCTGACCTGCAGTTCTCAGAGGCTGGGGGCTCCAGCAGAAAGAAGCAACCCCTGCCTTTCTAAAGACCAGTCAGTGGTGAAGAGAATAATTGTGGTGATGAGTCAGTACAGCTGATGCTGCCACTGGAGCTGTGCTGAGCTTTGCCAGGATTTATCTGGTTCTTCCCCAGTCCTTTTGGTCTCCGTGTGTCAAAACCAAAGTTCCTGTCCACTACCTGTGTGCCAGTAATAACCCAAAGTTACCACACACCTGTGGTTTTCACTTTTAGTTGGGACCTTCCTTCCCACAATGCCCAAATGTTTGGGACATTTGTTCCCTAGGAATAGGGCTGCAGATGGGTGCCCAGCTCAGAAAGGTCAAAGCAACTCTGTTAGAGGAGTCCTGAGAGCATCTTGGGAGGGTCTCAGGGGCATCTCGGGGTTCTTTGTGGGGTGTCAAGGGATCTTACATGTTTCAAGGTCTGGAGGGTTCTAGGATTGACTTTGGAGGATCATTGGAGGGGTAAGGTTGAATCTCAGAGAGAGGTCTTTGGAAGAACTCAGCAAGCTTTTGTCAGCTTCCCACTAAGGAGCTCTGAGGCTTTCCAGCAGGCCTGGCAGCTTCTAGCTTTCCACTAGCTCAGCAGTTCTAGCTTTCCACTAGCTCAGCAGTGTTCCTGATGGAGGCCTGGGGCATTCTCCAGGCTTTGCGTGCATCCAGAAGTGGGAAGAGATCTTTTCAAGTGTACAGATGTTTTTAGGAGCTTTAAGAGTTTTTAAACTGAGATTGATGCATTCCAACAGGTCTGATGCTTCTGATGGGACTCCACTGTCCACCCATGGCACTGCATCATTCCAGAGAAGCTGGGCTTTTCCCTTCAGTGGTCCTGCTGACTGCCAGCTGGACTGGGCTTCCGTTGTCAATTCCAGGCTCATTGGAATGCATCAAGGGCACTGCCAGGCCAATGAAAATAGTGAGCAAAGCCCCAGGCTCACAGGGAGGCATCAGGGCCTCTGTTTTGGCAGCAGAAATCCTGACTGGGAAGCCCCTATCTTTCTGAATTGATAAGAGGCACTGGTGGGACATAAGAATTCCTGTTGGAAGCACAGGGTCCACAGTAAAGCAGCAAGGCCACTGTTGGGGCAGTGGAAAGCCCTTATGAATCCCTGGGCTTATGGGAAGTTGGCAAGAGGCTGAGTAAAAACCCACTCAGAATGCCAGTGGCTGCTGTAAGGCATCACAGCTACTGGTGAAGCAATGGAAGAGCTGTAGGGAGCTTCAGTCCTGCTGGAAGGGATCAGATCCAGTGCTGAGCTTGTGCAAAGCCCATCAGAAGCCCTGGGCCTCATGGAAGTGTGCAGGGCAAATTTTGAAAGTCTCTGTGGTGGTCTGGCCCTGTCAGGAGGCCAAATGCCCACCAAGGTCACTGCCCTTCTTTAGATGGAGAGGGGGAAGTATCACAGAAGGCCTGGAACAAGACAGAAGCAGTTTTACAAATGCAAAGCAAGAGCTGAGACTGCTCAAGGAAGCAGAAGCACACAAAGATGTTATTCTCTACTGCCCACCAAGCTAGATGATGTTTTGGTCACTGCTGGGAAGCAGGCTCCAATACATGCAGCAGCTGCTGTGGAGGGCAGAGGCCATAAGCAAATGTCCTCACACTGCCACTTAGCTTTTGTATCTGAGCTGGCATCACCTGGCTTGTCACGTGGCTTGAGTTGAAGCTGCTTCTGTTCTTCACAGTCTGCTGCAGCCATGGTAGGTGCAAAAATGAAAGTGCTGACTGCAGCCAAGTATGATGGGGCTTGAAGTTCAGCTTGCAGCATGGGATGCTTCCTTCTGTGCTTGCTGCTTCTAGGTCATTCGATGTGGGCTCTTTTCTGCAGGCCTGGCAGTGGCAAGAGTGGCAGTCAGGGAGCTGCTGGGTTTGGGTTTCTGGTTTATGCTGTTTTGGGTTTTTTTTGCACTGCTTCTGCAAATAGACTGAGTTAAGGTACTTGTACATTGTGTTCAATTAATTAGATGACTAGCTAAGGTAGTTATGCATTGTGCCTACGATACCTTATGTTACATGAAACCCTTATGTCTTTCAGCCCTGATCTGTATTCCTCTTCCCCTTGTTTTTGTGTTGGGGCAGCAGGCAGTTAGCTCTTGCACTAAACCATTAAATTTTTTGGCACCCAACGTAGGGCAGTGACAGCAGCTGTTGTTGTGAAAGGCCAAAATAGGCCTATTACATGTCCTGGCTTGTCCAGGCATGATCCCCCCTGCTCCCCCCTTCCCTTTTCTGGAGAAGGGAGTGACATGGGAAAAGAACAAAAGGCTTGGAGACATCAAATCTGAGCACTCAGGACTTGCCCAGACTTGTTCTGCTCCTGTGCTAAGCCAGGTGCATACACTTGGACTGTGCTTTCCCAAACGTGGGTAAAGCAAGCCCCTGGCTTCACCTAATATGGTTAGTTTTGGCAAAATGCCCTTCTGATTGGCTAATCTGTGTGGCCAGAGGGAGACATCAGACTCAGGCAATTGATAAACATGAGCAAAGTTGTAAACAACCTGCGCTGCTCTACCTCAGTTTGCTTTGCCTGGCCATGCTCCTGCCATGCTCCAGGCCAGCTTTGCTGTGTGACAATAAGCTCTGATGCTTCAAGCTTGTCCACCTGGAAACTTTGCCGTGCCTTGGTTTACTAGGGAGAGGCATTAACTGTTCTTCACGCTGTAGGCAAGACTCATTGCCTGAATTGGGCAGCCTTAGTGTAAAAACCCTGCTGGTAGGTAACAACAGACTGGACTATGCAGAAGGGATTTACCCAGAAGAGATAAGACCAGGAGAGCCATGTCCTTGCCTGAGAGACCTC
The DNA here is from genome assembly GCA_013400475.1 of Tricholaema leucomelas. Classification (NCBI taxonomy): domain Eukaryota; kingdom Metazoa; phylum Chordata; class Aves; order Piciformes; family Lybiidae; genus Tricholaema lacrymosa; species Tricholaema leucomelas. The sequence continues at coordinate 7,380 of WAAF01006399.1, read as the reverse complement.
ACTGCAGTCTGCATGGTGAGAGAGAGCAGGTTACTGCCACTAGAAAGATGACATCTTTGCCTGCACACCTGCAAACCTCCGTGCCAAGTCTGGAGCCCTGGGAGGACAGTGTCCTTCTGAGAAAGACCAGGTCAGAGACTGTGCCAGCCCCAATACCCTGCCAGAGTCCTGGGGAAACTCCAAAACCTTCCAATGGGTATTACACCGCTGACAGCTCCCTCCAAGTGCTGTGGGTAGTGTCTGGAACTATAACGCAGCACTGGGAACCCGAAGGTACCAGTTTGTGAGTAAATATTCTGAAAAGCCTCTCTGTAATTAAAGCTCTTTGCTTTGGTTCTGTTTGCTCTGTATTGTGCCTTCTGCTTCAGCAGAAAGGAGCCTCTTGTGACCCCCTGGAAGGCAAGTGGTAAACTGACTCCTGCCTCGGCTGGGAGGTTGGACTCAATGATCTCAGGAGGTCCCTCCCAACCTCTAAAGTTCTGTGATTCTGTGACTGCAGGAAATCTCTTCCCGAAAGCTCAAATTCATGTTTTGCATTCCTGGTTTTGCTTAACTGTTTAAGTTGCTGTTCCCTGTGTAAATACTCAGAGCCCTGCATTCAACGTTAATAAATAATACTAAATCTTGCCAGAAAAATTAATAAATATTTTCCATAGTTTATTAACATTTTTGCCTGGCTATTAATATTAATAATCTTAAACACAACCCACATTATGACAACAATGTGCTCAGAGGGCGGTTTGCCATGAGAGACAAAGGCCTGCTAGTGACGGCACTGCTCTCCTGGTTTGTCGAGGTGTTCTCCCAGGATCGGGAGGTCACTGTGCATGGACTCCTGCATGTTCTGCACAGCTTTCTGTAGAGTTCCCAGACACAGGGAGGGCTGCTGTGGTGGAGCTCCCATGAGATACTTGGACTCGATGATCTTGAGAGTTTTTTCCAACCTAAGAAATTCTGTGATTTCCTGTACTTCTGTGATGAAAGTACTGTGTCAGTGGGGCACTGATGGTACCTCCTTGAGGTACTTTGAGGAACACCTGTCTGCAATGAGGATGCCCAAGAGGGTGTTTTTTTTTTTCCTTCCTCATTCCCCCTTGTTTACTGCTTACTAAATTGAAGTCAAGAATTTTGTGACTTCCACCTGCACGAGAGTTTAGAATACCAATTGTCATGGGATGTGAGAGGAGCTTCCAGAGTCTCATCTTGCATGGCTGGTGGCATCTGGGCAGGAGGATTGAACACCTCATTTTGTGGTCAAAGAAAGGTAAAGGAAGGCCAGAAGTGGTGTGCTATGCCTTGGACAGCCTTCCTTTCCCACCATCAGCAATGCTCTTTGCTACAGGAGGATGTGTCCCTCATCACAGAGGTCCCTCCCTCTGGACAAATTCCTCCCACCTCATAGCTTCTGCTGTGCTCCAGAAGGGAACCTGCAGGTGACCTGCTCAGACCAGTTGACCTCCAGAGGCTCCCAAGGATGACCCCAGGTAAGACCAATAGGACTCAGCAAATTTACCCAGGGCTTGAGAGGGTTTAGTTTGAAGTTTCAAATGGCCTTTTAGGTTCAGTGCTCCTGGACATTTCATCCTTGTCATCTAGAGTACAGACAGTGGTGGGCTGACCTTGGCTGACTGCTCTCTCCCTCTTCTCAATTGGACAGGGGAGAAATAAGACAGCAAAGCTGGTGGGCAGCCATGAAAACTGGAAGATGCCTTAGCAGTTGCCATCGTAGGCAATGCACACTCATCCTGTGGACAAGTGCTGGAATTCATTGACAATTTCAAATCCGGCAGCAGAAGGAGAAACCAAACCCACGCTCAGAATACATTGCCTGGTCTCCTTTGCAGCTTTACTCTTTTATGCCTGACCATCTTGCCTCCTTACCCAAGCAGTAGATGGGACTGGGGGATGGGCATTGTAGTTGGTCCATGACATCTCTCTGATTCTCCACCCAACATCTGGAGGGGGTTCCCCCCAACAGTAGAAGAATGGAGCGAGGCCTTCCTAAAGAGTAATGGTGAGCACAGACCAAAGTGCCCAACTTCCCCTGAGGGACATCACTGCTGAGTGCTGCGACTGCTGAGCCCAGCTGGTTGCCACTGCCCAGGCAATGGGCACTAAAGGCAGCCTTCAGTGTCCTACAGTCCTGGGTATGCTCATGGCCCTAAACTGGGACAGAAATGTCATTGGCTAAACTCAACATGGGCCAAACTTTTTAAACAAATTTAAAAATAAAAATTAATTTTCTTTTGAGGAAGTGTTTATGGGAAGAATGAGATCCTAGACACCTCTAATACTGATTGAAGACTGTTGTCTGCTTGCACTGCTTGCCCCAGTTCTTGGGTTAATGGGGTCTGCATTAGGAATTTATCTGCACAGCCTGTTAGCAACTCCTTGGGAAGGGAGGAATTTTACCTTCTTCTATGATAAAGCATGGCCTGATTGGTTTGAGTGACTTCTGAAAAACCTCTCTATGGCTTTGCCTGACTTCCAGTGGTCAGACAATTACTTGGAGGGCTGGGGATATTGGCTGATGATTTCAGTATGTCTGAATGTGTTCTTTACAGGAATAAATTGTGCATGTGCTATGGCACGAGGATAGAGCATATTCAGGTAGTTTAAGTCCACCCCAATCCCCTCTCCTGCAACAGCATGATAAGCGTGGTGGGGTTGGCACAGCGGCTTTGAATGTGTATTGGGGCAAGGAAGCGGCGGCTCCGACCAGGTTGTATCAAGTCTTGGCACAGCAAGCAGCGCAGCAGCAGGTGACGCAGCAGTTGTAGGAAGCACAGAGGTAGCAACTGTCCTGGACAATGGTACTGCTTCCAGCACTCACCGTGTGATGGAGGTGATCAATCTGGATGGGCTCGCTCCAGAGACTGGACAAAGGGTCTGCTATTTTACCAGTCTTGTCCAGATGGCATTGCCTGACCTGACAGGGGCCAGTGCGTTGTTTTCCGGATGAGGATGTGGTTGTGGCTGCTCTGACACCCTGTGATACGAAGCAGCAGCATTAGACACCACTTCTTTAATTCCAGACAGTAGAGCAAAATTGGTGATTTCCAGAACAGGGAAGGGAGGTGTGCCTGCTGTGTGTTGCTGACACAACTCTGTGCAGTTGACTAGCACTTCCATTCCATCTTCTGGCACAGGGCTAGTGACACAGCTGGATGTGGCTATGCCTCAGTCTAAGTACCCCACTAGTGAGAGCACACCTGTGCAGGTCACAGACACACATAGTTCCCATGAGCCCCCGGCTTTCACAAGTGAATTGGCTGTAGAGAGGCAGCCCCAACCAACCAGAGTACCTGCTGATAACTCTGGCAAGTGTTCTTGTTTTATTGGTCTTGCATCGGGGTGCAGCAGCATAGGTCCATGTATCTCATCGAGCCTTGAAACAGTGGTAGTCATGTTGGCAGCAGCAGTGACAAATCTAGTGAATGCCTCAGTGACAAGTGGCACTGTGTCGCTAGGGAGCACTTGTGCTGAGATAGCCAGTACTGAAGTGCAGTGAGAGGAATCCTCTACGGAGAGGCTGAGACACAGGATCCTGATGAGATGCATGTAACCAGGCCTCTTTTGAAAAAGCTGACTCAGCTTGCACCCTCAAGCTATGCCTCTACCTTGGGAAGTATACTTATGGGACTAAAGAGGAGGAATCCTTCCACTCTTAGAGATTTTGCTAACCAGATGAGGCAGTTGGCAGACCGCCTGAATAAGGATGCCATGGTCTCAGCTATTGAGACTGTGAGGGAGGACATAAAAAGCTTGAAAGAGAAGCTGAATCCACCTCCTCCCCCTAATTCAGCCCAGATCATAGCCATCAACAATATAGGCTCTCATCAGGCCAGGTGAGGTTCTCCTAGGAGGTCACCTTGGGCTAAGTGAGGACAGCCACAGGGAAACATGCAGGGTGGCAACACCAGAAGTAAATCTGCAAGAAGGGTGGCTGCCACCACTGCAAATACTTTTATCCAGGACACTTGTGCTAGCCCAACTGATGGTAACACCAACGCTGGTAACACAAGGCAGTGTTGTAGCAGTAACTTCATTCTGAATGGTGATGCACATGGAAACACCATCAGTGTCAGCACTCAAACAGGGATGCCCTGCCTCCAGCCAGGTGGAGGAGAGGGCGAACCAAGAAAACAGAGTTTATTGGGATGTGTCCTTATGATGGCCTGGCACCAAAGTAGTACAAAAGTACAGAACTCTTGTAGATACTGAGCTCAGGTTACTTTGCTCCCTTCAAATCATGTAGGGGTGAAGTCTGTAACCATATCAGGTGTTACTGGTGGGTCCCAAGAATTGACTGTGGCACAGGCAGAAATAAGCCTGACCAGAGTTGGTTGGAAGAAGCACAATGTCGTAACTGGTCCTAATGCTGCCTGTATTTTGGGAATTGACTTTCTGTGAGAAGGCTGTTTCTAGGACCCTGGGGGTTACAAATGGACTTTTGGGACAGCAGCTGTGGAAATTAAAGAACAGTTGTCTGCTAGGCCTGAGTTCTCTGATGAACCCCCAGGGTGGGACAGCATGAGGTAGAGGATGTGAAACTGCCAATTGCTTCTTGTACTGTACATCACAAACAATACAGGACCAACCATGACTCTTTGGTGCCCATACATGAATTGATTTGCCAACTAGAAAGTCAGGATGTCGTCAAGAGAACTTATCCACCCTTCAACTATCCAATATGGTGTGTGCAAAAGGCAAATGGAAGCTGGTCTTTCACAGTAGACTTTCATGGCCTTAACGAAGTCACTGCTCCCATGAGTGTGGCTGTACCACATATGCTGGAACTCCAGAATGAGCTTGAATCCAAAGGGTAGCTACCATAGATGTCACTAATGCATTTTTCTTCATTCCTAAAGCAGAGGAATGCAAGCCTCAGTTTGCTTTCCCCTGGAGGGAAAAGTTGTTTATCCCAGGGGTGGAAGCATTGGAAGCATAGCTCAGAAATCTGTCATGGATTGATCCGTGATGCCCTGGAGAAGAGTGGAGCACCACAACACTTGCAGTGCAACGATGACATCATTGTCTGGGGAAACACAGCAGAAAAGTCTTTGAGAAAGGTAACAAAATAATTGACATTCTGCTGGAGGCAGTTTTGTCTGCCTCGTGGGTGATGGCCACGTGGTAAAACCAAAACCAGGAACAGATGGTAAATGGTGGTAATCACGGAGCAGAGAGATGTGCAGAGAGCTGCAGAGTGGTCCAGAGAGATGTGCCAAGATGCAGAGAGAGCGAAGCAGGAAGTCCCCCTGCTTTTATGGGCCAGGAAAGGGGGAGTGGGCTAACCATCACCTGGTGGTGTTCAGACTCACCCCTGGGGAGGGGTTGAGACCACCTGAGATCAAGTGTCAAGTTCAGGGTTACTCCCCCTGGAGTGTTAACCCTATACAGGTGTCACACAGCCTGCTCTGTGACATCACAGAGCATGCTTTGTGTCCGACAGTAACGCTCTATGATGTCACAGAGACCATTCTATGACATCACCCATTTTGCTCAATGATGTCACATACCCAGGTCTAGACTGTCACTCAACTCTGTAACATCACACAGCCTGTTCTATGATTTCACTCAACCCTGTCTGTGATGTCATACACAGTGCTCTGTGATGTCACATCCCAGATCTAAGATGTCATCCTCCTCTCTGATGTCAGTCTGCTGTATGACATCACAAGATTAGTTTCATGACATCACACAGCCTGCTGCATCTCATACAGCTGCCTTCTCCATGATGTCATGCACTCTGCTCTGTGATGTCATCAAGCACCCTCTATGATGTCCAACAGGTTGCTCACAGCTTGCTCTGTGCTGTCACACACTGCTCTTTACGCTGTCACGCAGCTCCTCTTTGCACAGAACCCTCTGTGTGCTATCAGATGATTCACTCTATGACATTGCACAGCTTGGGCTGCAGGAAGCGCTGAAGCAACAGCTAGCTTCCTAACTGAGGAAGGTACTGCCTGAAGAAAGGCAAAGATCTGGAAGCCTATCAACAGTGACCCTAAAGCCAGAACCTTGGAGCTCTCCTGGAAGTTCAGTCCCAGAGTGACAGAGAGTGACTCTGTTATCTGTGTTTGTGTTCTTGTTCTTACACATCTCAGCAAGCCTATGAGTGCAGTAGACATCACCATTGTTTCCCTTTCACAGCCTGTAATCTAGTTCTTCTCATCAAAACATTCTAGCTACCTTCAAACTAGCACAGTCCACCCCTGTCTATTTCACTCAGAGTATTGCTGAGAACTATTCTGCTCTGAAACAATATTTACACTAATGAATATCACAAGTTCAGTTCACACTTCATTCCAGCTATCTCAGATGTAGGTGATTCAAAAGCTCAGCAAACAGTTTGTCTCCTCACAGATGAGATGAGAACAAGTGACACTGGGTTCGTGCTCATGTACTGTAGATTCTCTCATAGATTGTATCTTACTGGACGCCGATGGTACCTAGAACAGAAAACTCCTAACAGCTTGTATTATACACTCTGAATTTAAACCCTCTCAGCTAAGGTTAGATTTCTCTGTGGCACATACTGGATTTCACCATTCTCCTGCATTACACAGTAGGTGCAACCAGGATCTTCATCAGAAACCACCTCCTTCACCCAGTGGAGAAAATACCCAAACAGTTTTCCTTAACAGGTTCTTTTCATGTACAACAGGAACTTTATCACTGTCTACTGTTTAGGCCAAATCAGATTGTGCAGGTCCTGCTCTGTTTACAGAACCTCCACTATTTACCAACCAGGTTGCTTGTGCTAAATATTTGTCCCAGTTTTTCAGAGTTCCACCCCCCATGGCTTTCAGGGTGGTTTTCAGCAAACCGTTGTAGCGCTCAATCTTCCCTGAAGCTGGAGCACAGTAGGGTATGTGGTAGATCCACTCAATGCCCTGTTCTTTGGCCCAGTTTTTCACAAGGTTGTTCCTGAAATGAGTGCATTGTTTGACTCGATTCTCTCTGGAGTTCCATGTCTGCGGTTGCAGGAAGCTGGCGGAGGTGGGATTGGGGTACTGACGAGTCCTCACAGTCTGAGCTAGCTGCAAGCAGTACGCTTTATTCAGGCAATACAGCGGCTTATTGGTACTTGGAAGAGGCGTGCACAACTAACTTAGTTCAAGATTGGTACATGAGGAAAGTACAGATTAGTCCAGGGTTACATGTGAGGTACGCATAGGTTGATACTACAGTAACAATCCTGTATGATCAGCCCCCTGGGCTGGCTAACCCAGCCCCTTGCACCTGGCACTCCACCTCCTGCAGCTGCACATGGGGTGTGCCACACGCTGCCTAGCATCCTGCCTTGAGATGGACTCAAGGACGTTTCCCAGCACGGGTGCCCGTGTTTATCAGCTCATGTCCTGTTAGCAAGAA
>WAAF01006396.1:0-45371 GCA_013400475.1 Tricholaema leucomelas | reverse complement strand
ATCTGGTTAGGAAAGCCAAGGCAGAGTTTGAGTTAAATCTAGCCAGGGAAGTCAAAGGGAACACCAAAAATTTCTACAGGTATATTAATGGTAAGAAGAAGCCTAGGGAAGGTTGCCCCCAACCAGAAAGGGAACAGGTGAAATAGTCACAAGTTACATGGAAAAGGCTCAGGTTCTCAACTACTTCTTTACCTCAATCTTCATTGCAAAGGCCTTCAGCCACACTCCTGGAGCCATGGAAGATAATGGCAGGGGCTGGAAGGAAGAGCTGCCCATCAGAAGTGAAGAACCTGAAAGTGTTCAAGTCTATGGGACCCGATGGGATACACACAGATGCTGAGGGAAATGGCAGAAGAGGTTGCTAAACCCCTCTCTATTACATTCCAAAAGTCCTGGCACTCTGGTGCAGTCCTAACTGACTGGAAAAGGGGAAACAGAACTCACATTTTCAAACATGGTAAGAAGGAAGAGCCAGGGAACTATAGGCCAGTCAGTCTCACCTCTGAGCCCTAGAAGTGTTTAAGGCCAGGCCTGATGATGCTCTAGACAGCCTGATCTAGTGTGAAGTGTCCCTAGATGACCCTTGCAGTCCCTTCCAACCCTGACTGACTCTATGATTCTATGATTCTTTACTCTAGTTTACAGTAAAAGATGAGACTCAGGTCCCTCTAAAATTAATGTTCAAGAGTTTGGATTTAAAAACAAAACAAAACACCCCATGAACAAAACCCACATTTTGCATTAAGTAATTTATTTAGGGTTCTTCTTCTGTCTTCCTCTTTTCAGCTAGTATTTTGAATAATGACACAACTCTGGGAAATGCACTCTTGCACCAGTTGAAACCCAAACTCAGGAGCTCTTCCTTGGTTCAGCAAAAGCACACTGCTATCTTAAGTCTTCTATAGATGTTGCAGTCAGTTACATGTACACATGAAAGTAAACTGTGACCTAATTCTGACACTGCAGTTTCATTATGTAAAGGAAACCCAATTCTTCATTAGAACCCAAACCTCTCTGTTTGGTAAATGACCTTGTCTCTAAAGTATTTAATATTACTTTTGGCAATAGGAGGACTGCGCAGAATATGCAAACTGGAATTTACAAAACTTTACCTGTCCTTATGATCATTTATGATAACATTGCACTAACATAGATAAAAGGTATATTAAAGTGCAGCTCTGCACTCTAAGATACGGACAAACTAATCTTTTGCTTCAGTAAGTACTGAGATCAGGGACTACGAAGGAAGGTCAGGCCACACTGGTCAGGCCACACCTTGAGTGCTGTGTCCAGTTCTGGCCCCCTCAATTCAAGAGAGATGTTGAGATACTGGAATGTGTCCAGAGAAGGGCAACAAAGCTGGTGAGGGGCCTGGAACACAGCCCTGTGAGGAGAGGCTAAGGGAGCTGGGGGTGTGCAGCCTGGAGAAGAGGAGGCTCAGGGCAGACCTCATTGCTGTCTACAACTACCTGAAGGGAGGCTGTAGCCATGTGGGGTTGGTCTCTTCTGCCAGGCAACCAGCAACAGGACAAGGAGACACAGTCTCAAGTTGTGCCAGGGGAGGTCTAGGCTGGGTGTTAGGAGGAAGTTGTTGCCAGAGAGAGTGATTGGCATTGGAATGGGCTGCCCAGGGAGGTGGTGGAGTTGCTGTCCCTGGAGGTGTTCAAGAAAAGCCTGGATGGGGCCCTTAGTGCAATGGTCTGGTTGACTGGCCAGGGTTGGGTGATAGCTTGGACTGGATGAGCTTGGAGGTCTCTTCCAACCTGGCTGATTCTATGATTCTAAGGTTGCTTACCCCCATGGCACAACACTGAAACTTTCTTTAGTTTTCTTCTGCAGCAGCAGGTACTAGCCCTAAATATGCTAGGCTTCACCATTAAGCCAGCTTGAACAACCCTCGTTATTGGAAAGCAAGCAAATGGAAGCTTCCTTTCCTAAGGATAACTTGGGTATTAAAAGCAATAGAATGAATCCTCCAAAATCCTCCTGGAGAGTACCTGTTAGTGTCGTAATTGTGAGCAGCACCCTCACCGAAAGCTACAGACTATATCCTTTCTCTCTGCTTTGCAAGTACTCTCCTCTAACAGATGGTCAGTGTACAGGTGGTAAAGATCCCACAGAATTAAAAGCTCTTACCTTCCAAGCCATACCTTCCAAGAACAGTGTGTCTTTGCCTCACATTTTCTGATGAGTACATGCTTCACTTCATGGCAAACAGCAGCCAGGAAAACAAAACAATGCAGTCAATTTCTACTGGATTGTAAATCCCCAGGAGACAAGTCAGAGAAATCATTCACTTAAAAGCTGAAAACCATAGCTTGGAAGCCAAGATGGACCTTAGTAATTGGCATGTAGAGTTCCTCTGTCTTCTGGAAGAATTTACAGATTGTTATTCATATTCCCTTCACCTTTTAATCACATATCTCAAAAGCTCTCGCCACATTTAAAATCAATCGCTCCACAGTTATTTTTGGAAAGTGACAATCTCAAACCAGAGAAACATCAGCAGGACTTGGGCTTTATAATGGCATAGATTTACTTCTTCCCCCTTCCTGCAATTCCCCTTTTGCTCTGCAGCTGGAAAAATCAGAGGGACAACAGAGAGAAAATTTCCTTTTTACTCAGAGCCATTTATGTTCCACAGAGTATACAGATTATTCTGGGTTCAGCATCACTTCAGAATGGAGACATTGTGGATTACTGGAAGTGTATGCAGAACTATGGACTTCAGAAATCTCAAATATCTTACTTTCTGCACAGGGCAACACAGGCATAGCCCCAGGGTGCTCCATTAAAGATTATCTGTATGGTCCCAAGAGATTCACGTAGGCAAATAGAGTATGATATGTTAAAGCTTTCTCCCAGGACAAATTTCCTGGCTGGTACATATATACTATGAAGCAGGGCTTACATTCCAGGCTTCTCTTTGCAGCTCACCTACCAATTTTTCACTTACTCACACTCCTCGTGAGCCTAGCAGAAACCTAACTCCAACATCCTGGAAGATTTTGGATCATTCTGAGATTGAGTATTTGTGGCCCATAAGCAAGTCTGTAAAAATCAGCTATTTTGTACTGCCAGGTCTGACTCCTAGAGGGAAAATTATAATTATCTTGAAAAGATTATTTTTTTTAATGTGGCAGTGATGACATAAAACCCTTTCACAGGGAGCTCAGTTTTCCATTTCAAGCAATTAGATTTTCTGTCCTGAGCATCAGAAGTTTAAACCACTCATATTTCCCAGTGGTCTCTTCCAAAAGGCAGTGTTGAAAAGCAGAAGGGAGGTCCAGTGTTGCATTACATATCAATATTTTTACATCAGATGTGTTAGGTTTGCAGCTATAAAATAAGAGGTTTATTTGTTTAGTTGGGTTTGGATTTTTGTTTGGTTGGGGAGGGTTGTTTGGTTTTGTTGTTTTTTCCTGCTGATCCTGAATCCTTGAAATATCAGCCTTGGGTCTTAGAGACAAGCTGATCTATTTTTAGCCTATCAGGCAGGGACAAGACAAGGGGAAATGGAGCAAAGCTGGAGGTGGGTAGGTTCAGACTGGATGTGAGGAGGAATTTGTTCAGCATGAGAGTGGTGAGAGCCTGGAATAGGTTGGCCCCATCCCTGGAGGTGTTTAAGGCCAGGCTGGACGAGGCTCTGGCCAGCCTGCTCTAGGGTAGGGTGTCCCTGGCCATGGCAGGGGGGTTGGAACTAGGTGATCCTTGTGGTCTCTTCCAATCCTAACTGATTCTATGACTCTATTCTCTTCTGCCATGTTCTCACTAATAGCAATGCCTTTACAGGCAAGTTCTGTTTGAGATTTTGGTGACTCACAACAAAGCCATTATTTCTGTGAAGCACGCAGATCTGCTCAGTGGCTGGATAAGCACCGAAGGATGACAAGTGAAAGCTTCTCCAAGCCACCTCAGTCACTAAAGTCAGTACACATGTCTACATATACAATAGGTGGCATTATAGCACTTGAGCCATGTATGTTTAGATGCTCTGTGTGAGGATGATGCACATGAGTCAGCCCTGCCCAACTACATACCCAGGTTAGCTTCAGGCAAAAGGACCTGTAAGAAGTTGTCATCTCACACTCTCAAATTACTTAAAAACAAAACCAAACAAACAAAAAAACTCAACAACCCAACAAAACCAAAACCAACAACAATCTTGAAAAAAAACCAACACCACAACAAGAAACCAAACCCGTAACTTTTCAGAACTCTCCTAAGAATGAGATATGCACCCTGGTGCATTCCACTGCTTGAAAAGTTTAATTCAAGTCTGGTAGGGGTGGAAGATCTGGTCATGTCTAAGAAGAGAAGACAAGGCTTCAAGGAGACCTTGTAGCAGCCTTCCAGTCTCTGAAGGGGGGCTACAGGAAGGCTAGGGAGGGACTATTGACGAGGTCTTGTAATGACAGGATGAGAGGTAACAGGTTTAAACTGGAAGTGAGGAGATTTAAAGTGTATATTAGAAGGAAGTTCTTTACAGTGAAGGTGGTGAAACACTGGAACGGGTTGCCCAGGGAGGTTGTGAACGTTCCCTTCCTGGAGGTGATCAAGGCCAGGTTAGATGAATGCCTTAAGCGACCTGTTCTAGTGGGAGGTGTCTCTGCCTGTGGTGGGGGAGTTGGAACTAGATGATCTTTGAGGTCCCTTCCAACCTAAACCCTTCTAAGATTCTGTGATTCTATATTAAGTGTCATCCCTGAAACCACAAGCAACATAGCTAACAAAATGTCACCTCTGCTGGCTACTCCAGAGGTTGTTACAACTACAGCTAAAAAAATCGAGGGGAAAAGAGAAATGAGATGATTTGTAGCAGACAGGGGAAGAGTACACAGCACTACCCTCAGGCTCACCATGTGTATGACCCTGATTAAGACAGTTAATTCCTTTGTTTCTAAGTTTTCTGCCTTGTAAACCATAATGCAGGGCTTTGCAATGTGAAGAAGTTATCTTGATACTTGTCCCAGCAGCAGCAACCTGGGTGAAGATCTCTTGACTCTCAGCAACAAAACTGTGAGGAAGTGGCTGGTGCACCAGAAGGCTGTGCTGCTGCCATTCAGCAAGGCCTGGACAGACTGAAGAGCTGAGCAAAGGGGAACCTAATGAACTTCAACAAAGACAAGCACAGAATTTTCACCCGGACAGGAAAAACACCATCTACCAGTATAGATTAGGGGTTCACCTGCTGGGAAGCAGCTCCATGGAGAAGGACCTTGGGAGTCCTCGTGGATATTAAGTTACCCATGGCACAGTAATGTGCCCTTGTGGACAAGTAGGCCAGTGATACCTGGAGTGCATTATGAAGAGTGTTGGCCAACAGGCTGAGGGAGGTTCTCATCCCCCTCTACTCTATCCTGGTGAGACCACCTCTGGACTACTCTGTCTGGTTCTGGGCACCCCAATTCAAGAGGGGCAGGGAAATAGTAGAGAGATTCCAATGAGGGCTATGAGGATGTAGTTCAGGGACTGGAACATCTGCCTGATGAGAAAAGGCTGAGAGACCTGGAGCTGTTTAGTCTGGAAAGGAGAAGACTGTGAGGGAATCTTCTCAATATTTATCAGTATCTAAAAGGTGGGCATCAAGAAGAAAGGGCGAATCTCATTCAGTGGTGCCTTTTGATGGACAAGGGGCAATGGATACAAACTGGAACACAACAAGTTTTACCTCAACATGAGAAAAAAAGTCTTTAATGTGAGGGTGAGAGAGAACTGTAACAGGCTGCCCAGAGAGGTGGTAGAGTTTCCTTTTCTAGAGACTTTCAAAACCCACCTGGATGTGTGTGACCTGTCCTGCATAACTCTGCTTTTGCGAGGGGGTTTGACTCTATGATCTCCAGAAGTCCCTTCCAACCTCTAACAATCTATGTCTCTCCATTGATTTTTTTGTTAAGTTTCCCTTCCAGGAAGGTTAACACAGGAAAAGCAACAGGCTTCTCCTGAGTCTTGACATTTACTTATTTGGCTTAAATTTGGTAAAGACAATAGTAGAAAGGAATTTGCACATAATCACAAAGCAGACCTGGTATCCCCCAGATGGTTGGACTCTTCTCACTTTTGACCCCCAGACTTTGCTCAGGAAATGAAAGAAAACCATGAAGTCTTTAATTTACAGCACAGATAAGCATAATTCAAGATCTTCTCATGCTTCCCTTGCCAGCATATCCTAAATCTACTTGAAAGGCATCATCACCTGGCACCTTTTTGTGAGCAAATCTATTAAAAGAAACATCTATAAAGAAACTGCCTCAAGTCTACAGTTCGGTGGTAGCTATGGCAGTGTTCCTGTGCTGCTGGCTTACAATCGCCACGAAAAATCCCCATGAAGTCATGAATAAATGGAGTTCTTTATGCCTTTGCAATAGCATCACATGGGCATATCAGTCCAAAAGGAGCAGGAATCTCTTTTACAAACCACACTATTGTGAACACAGAAGAAAGGATACATTTAAGCAGCTCTTCTCAATTCAGTACCTTTGAATAAGAACTGTTAAATAAAAGTTGATGTAATTTGTCAGCTGAAATGTATTTTCTATTCCTATAGCTGAGCTACTAGGCTCTGAAAATATCTTTTTTAAGTCTAGTCCTAATTAATACCTTAAACAAGAGATAGCTTGGAGTCATGAGACTTTAAGAGCAACTAAAGGTAAAAGTTTTTTGGCTTCATGATAACGACATTCTAAATTAAGTCTCCCACTGAATGACTGGCAACTCTACTCACAGAAAAGAAAAACACCAAAAAAGCTTAAAAAAAACCAACTAACATTGTGGTTAAAAAAAAAAAAAATATCAAACCAGCCACAACAAACCAATACCCTAGAAATGGAAACCACCCTCTCATTAATCACTCATCATAAACAAAATATTCAAATGAAGAGCTATCTTGCTTTCTTTTATTTGTTTAGAAAGTAAACAATTTAGCTCTTGTAATCATGTTTACCTGTCAGATATAAAGTATCTACTTCAGAACAAGTTTAACCACAGCCTCTCTATCAACTACAATCTCTCAAACAGAGTATCAATAACACAGATCTCCGTAACAGGCATCTCTTTCACTTAGATAATGAAGGGAAGATGACTTCTGTCCGTGGAGCTGGAAAGACAGCAGATCTTTCAAGAACTCTGTCACAAGATGTTGAGAGCAAGCTTAACAAATCTTTAGGTGCCTAACATCTTTTTGGTCACACAACAGAGTACCAGGCATTCAGGAGTCTGCAAACTGGCCACCAACCCATTCTTCTTTCAGATTGCTGATGGCAGCTGCAATGCTCAACTAGGGAAAAGCTTCCAAAAATCCTACTTCTGATTATGGATTTTTGAGTTCAGAACTTCCTTGGAAGTTGTTGGCCTGGTGGGTTTTGTCTGTTTCATTGAGGTTTATAGCAATTGGTGGCTCAGAGTTATTTTCTAAAGCTGGATCTCAGCTAGGATTAGAAAGCAAGGCTTGATTTTCCAGGGACTTATACATGTGGTATAAAATAATTTCTGCAAACAATACAGACTATTAAAAGTCTTATTGTAAGGGACCCAACTACCATCAAGTTGTCAAAAACAGTTTAAGTTAGGCACGTTCATGACTAAGAGTACTAGTTTTTCTCCAGTACTCACCATTTTACCCTGAAGAACCAAAAACCTTTGCATCCTTTTCCTGCTCCTTCCTCCTGGAGCGCTAGGCAAAAAGCTGTCTGTCCAGTCTCGAAGAGATGAACTATGCCTTACCACTAGAACAACTTCAAACTTGACAATGTGTAATGTCGTGACCTCTGTGTTTCTTAACTTTCAAATTAAAATAATGAGACACCTAGCTTAAGCATAACAAGCACATACTACCTAAGCCTTCAGAGGAATAGTAATTGGGGGTCCATTCAGCACAGCAAGCTGTCTCTGTGGCAAGCTACATGCTCCCAAGGTTTCTCCTTTCTTGCACACATTCCTGATTCTGCACACTGCCTTCCTTTTCAGTGATTCCAGCCCTAAGACAGACCTAAAGACTACACAGTTTATATAATCCTAAGCAGCTGTAATTCAGTAAGGGCTGTTTTTCCTCTTTGTGCTATTAGGCTTGAACATTTTCTTTGCTAAACCTGCTTATAATATATTCTCTGACACAGATAACCTTTAACTGACTACCCAGAAAATACACTGCATCAATGATCAGACATAAATCTACACTGATGGTGCAGGGAGAAAGAGCTACTGCCGAAATGAATGTCACATCAGGTTGCAGTCTTGCAAGGACAGACAGAAGCAGGAGACGTTAGAGGGCAGAAACAATGAAAGAAGTCTCGATCTCTCTCTTAAGCTGCAGTGATGCATAAAATTAAGCTAGAGACTGTCATTAAAGCAGTATTGTAATTACAGTTTCTAGAACCATTTACTGTTAAACTAAAGAGAGAAAGAAGGTTCTTGAGAAGGTGCTGAGTTGCTTTCAACAGAAAAAAGAACAAGATTTACCAACTATCCACTCAAATTGTTTAGTCACACAGTGTGTGCATGTAGGCACTGTGCTATCAGATTTGTAAAAGCAGTGCCTCACCGTGCAAACAAACCCTCTCGGCTTTCTCTGATGGAAGCTGTGAAAGAAAACAAATAGGCCAACAGCTGCTATTCCTCAGAAACCTGATCATAACCTCAGGAGGATCTTTGCCTCTCCCACTCAGTTACATATTGAATCACAAAAGAGCAGGTATGACATTAGTATCAACAAGGCTGGGCATGGAGAACAGATAGGTAGGTGTACAGCTAAATCTAGGGCAGCAACAAATTGTGTGCCATGGATTCTCACTAAAAGAAGGAGGAAGAAGAGACTAGGGGGGGACAGGGGAAGAAATGATGGATATTTTTATTCTCTCTGGGTTGATTTTTTTATTATTATTTCTTTATGATGCACCCAGTCAAACTTTAAAATACAAAAAATATTTCTATGTGCATATTTCTGAAGACATAGAGAAATGCAATAGAGTTGCTTTTCCCCATTTACATTCTTTTTTATGCACATCCTTCTTGAGTATGTTTATTGGGGAATTCATTGTAGATCCAGAATCAGGATCTCCTAAATGTGGTTGTAAGAGTTCTGGAAGAATAAGTATAATATTAAAAAAAAAAACAAAAAAAACCCCAAAAAACACAACAGAAATCATCCAGGTCCAAACAAGAAATACTTTCTTCTTTATATTGCTCTGGTTCCAATCCCCTTTGTCACAATGCTCTCTGTTCTTTTGTGATCCCAAGACTCTCCCAAACTGGAATAACCAATAGCCTACAGAAGAGTTATACCCAGAACTTCAAAAGAAAGAGGCACACCACTAAAAAAACCATTAACATCAGGGATACAGGACATAAGGACAGCTTTGGGTAAGAATAAATATTTCCCCACTGCTTGCATACCAATTTTGACCAAACAATAGAGAATGAGACAAACAAATAACAGTTTCATGAAAAATGCATTCCATGATGTGAAAAAACCAAACAAAGAAAAACAACAAACAAACAAAACAAACTAAAACAAAAACAAACAAACAAACAAACAAAAAAAAAAAGCCAAAAACATTCCGGGGGGGGGGCAGTATATATCGATATATAGAGATAGAAATACAGATATACATAGACACACACACACACTTAATCACTATATATATTTCTACATACATATATATGTATGTAGAAATATATATAAGTGATTAAGAACTATAAAGTTAAGTGACTAACTAGTGATTAAGAACTATATAAGTGTCCTGCATCTGGGTTGGGGCAATGCCAAGCACAAATGCAGACTGGGCAATGAGNTTGTGGCCTTCCAGTATCTGAAGGGGGCCCACAAAAAAGCTGAGGAGGGACTTTTCAGGGTATCAGAGAGTGACAGGACTAGGGGGAATGGAACAAAGCTGGAGATGGTGAGATTCAGCCTGGCCGTGAGGAGGAAGTTGTTCAGCATGAGAGTGGTGAGAGCCTGGAACAGGTTGCCCAGGGAGGTGGTTGAGGCCCCATCCCTGGAGGTGTTTACAGCCAGGCTAGACGAGGCTGTGGCCAGCCTGCTCTAGGGTGGGGTATTCTTGCCCATGGCAGGGGAGTTGGAACTAGATGATCCTTGTGGTCCCTTCCAACCCTGACTGGTTCTATGATTAAGAACTAGAAAAATTAGAAGTAACAATTTACATATGAGTGAAACTACTGATAACACATCTAACTGTACAGCACAGAAAAAATATAATCCTTAAGTTTCTAATTTGGATTGGGGTTAAGTCTATAATTAAGTGGCTCTTCAGCATGTAACGTACAACAAATATTCAAGCTTCCACAAAGCAATCGCTGGTCCAATCAGTATAAGCCATTTCCAGTAGGTTAAGAGGAACTCACTGAATCATTTCTTTATTATTCATGCTACAGGAATGCAAATTCTATTGGCAAAATGAATCAATCACACAACAAAGAACTATTTGCTGGAGTCTACATTTATCATCTGACAAGGTGTCACTACGGATTGGGTCAGGCTCATAACACAGTATCCAAATGGCAAGGGGAAAAATCCCTGTGACTGCTGAAATAGGGAGCAGTTCACCCATTTAAAGTAGCCCCCAGTAGCTTGGGTCAACTATTTAGTACTGCTCACATACAGCTGCAGAAACTTTTAAGTGAAAAATTTGCAATTTTGTATATTCCAAAACTGTGCGTGCTGTGGACACAGTTCTTTGAAGTACACCAAACAAAATACTGCTGGGCTCTAATATAGCCCTCTCAAAAAAAAAAAAAAAAAAAAAAAAGACCACATTCAGAAACCTGAAAAAGGACTAAAACTAGGACACAATGTCAGAACAGATACAGTGTTTGGAACACAGGAGAGCTGTCATGCAGTCTGCACTTCAATAAATCCTGTTAAAAAAACCCGCCACCTCTGTTTGCACAGACTACTTTTCCTCCAGACATACTGTTTTCAAGATTTAGCTGTTCTTCAACCTCCCTTAATGCAAGTCTAAAATACAAAGTATTGTTCCAAACATGCCACACATGAGAATACACCCCCAAAATTAGGTTTGCATTTAAAAAAAACCAAAACCCCACAACCATCAGCCCACCCCACTCCCAGCCCTGCTGAAAAAACATCAACTCCTAAAATCTCATGATCCTCAGATATACACCCTGTGGATAAGACAATGTAACAGAGAAAACAAGCACTAGCTGGATTGCAGGACCCCTGACTGGAAGAGAAGTACTGTGGAAAGAAAAAGAAACCAACCAGTCAGCAGTTCCGATACCGACTGTGAAGCCATGTAACATGTATATAGAGATGCAGAAAAGCAATATAGAATCACAGAATCAACCAGGTTGGAAGAGACCTTCCAGATCACCCAGTCCAACCTATCACCCAGCCCTATCCAATCAACCAGACCATAGCATAGTGCACTAAAGCACACAATTACACACTACGGCTGATTGGATGGGTGCCTGGTAAGACCAATGTTTTTGTTCTTACCAGCATTTGTACCAACTGTACATTCATGGTGGACAGAGTTCAAGTATGACTCACAGGGGCACAGCTTCAGGATAGGGTACCAAAACTGCTGAAAGGCTCAAAGAATCAAAAATGGTTTAGCTGAAGTGTATAGCGGGAAAGCCTACTAGAGTGTCTGGGTTAGGGTGGATCTCTCCCCCGGTAAAATAAACTCACTACAGCATTGATTTTTTTGGAAAGTCAGGGAAAAGTGAAATTGTATTTCTTAAATATAACAGTATAAGGAGAAATAAACTACTAGAGAAATACAATAACCTTAAGGAAGGTGGGGAAGGGATCAAGCAGCGGCAAAGCAGCAAAAGCAGCAGCAGCCAAAACAGCAGAGGGAGAAGATAGTAGCAGGCGCGGCTGAAGTGGCAGAAGCAGCAAGGGGAAGGTCCAAGCTGTGCTTCTAGACATAAAGCTCTTGATGCTCCAAGGAAATGATATTAACTTACCATTGTTGCCATTCTATGGCCTATCCCTAGAACGTTCACCTCTCCCCTATGCCTGAGCTAGAAATCTAGCTCAAATGGCCACAAAAAGAAAGCAGGTAGATCCACAGAGGGAAAAACAACAAAAGGATGAAAATGTTTAATTGCAGCAATGTCACATGAATGTCAGATAAAATATCTGAAGGGGATCTACAGGAAGGCTACAGAAAGCATGTTGGTTTGAGGCTAACTGGAATATTTTAATGAGAGAAATTAGATCATTGGTTGTAAAAAGAAAGTAATGATGAAGTCTATATCACCCGCCAGTTCGCTAAAAGGGATAAAAAGCCAAAACATAAGCAATTTGTCCCACTGCTCTGCAATGCTGCTTCTGTTCACTTCCTCTTCACTCCACTCTAGTATCTCTCCACTAACAAATAACAACTTAAGCTTTGTTTTTATTTATCTGTCTGGGAAAGTACAGGGAGAAAGAGAGGGTAGCTTTGAGCCCCTTCTGGCAGTTTTCTTTGTCCAGGAGGGAGTTTCAATTTCTGTATTATTTCTAATTTGTATACAGTTGTAAATACTTGTAAATATTTTGTGCTTGTAAATGTTGCTTTGCTGTAAATAGAGCTTCATCTCACTTCCAAGCCATCTGAACTGGTCTGGTAAATTGCTTCAGTAAGAGGGGGGAAAGTTCCTAACCCATCACAGAAAGACTGTTTAGAATGGTTTGTAGTGATAGGATGAGGGGCAATGGCTTTAAACTGGAGCAGGGTAGATTTAGGTTGGACATAAGGAAAAGGTCCTTTACAACGAGAGTGGTAGAACATTGGAACAGGCTGCCTGTTGGGAACTGGCTGAAGGAAAGGGGGTACAAGCCCCTAGAAGCTTGTACAATCAAGCCTTGGATGTAAGGTCTGAGTATTGGGACTGCAGTTAAGTCACAAAACTGTGTGTGAAGAAGCTCAAAGGAATGTGGCCTTGAGCTTTCTGATAATCAGCTCCCTGGGACTGTGTCCAGGATAGGAGGGAATCTCAGCTATAGCAGTAACCACAAGTGGGGAGGAATATGCAGATTAACAGCACCACATTGCATACTGGACGTGTCACCTTTTACTCACCTTAACCAGAAGTCATGAAAGATACCACAGGTAAGGGGAATATGCAAATACCAGACTTTGGATATGCCATACCACATGTTAGATGTGATTACCTTTTCTCACTGTGACCAGAAAATTAGTCCTCTGTAACTTGAACCCTGATGCTCTCTCAATAAAGCTGAATAGCCTTGATGCTAGCTCATATTGGATCATCATTTGGCTTTTCCCAACCCCACAGCTGCCCAGTGATGCGGTTGAGGCCCCATCCCTGGAGACATTCAAGATCAGGAGTCTGATCTAGTTGAAGGTGTCCCTGCTCTCTGCAGGACACAATGACCTTTGAGGGTCCCTTCCAACTCAGAAAACATTTCTGCCCTCGTAATAAAGCTTCTCAATCTCAACGAACAATACATGGAGTGCTGTGCATGCTGCTGCTCTAAATTTGACATTAAAGCTATACCACATTGCTCTGGGACAGCACAAATATTGGTACAAGCATTTAAATCCAGCCTCAGGCTGCACTGGCAGGACTATCTAGCAGATCAAGGGGTGTGATTATTCTGCTCTACTCAGAACTTTTTAGACTGCATTTGGGACTACTGTCTCCAGGTTGGCTCAAGTCTAGCAAGCACAACAAACAACAAACACAGCTTGCTTCAGGGAAGATTTTGGTGTGGCTGTAAGAAAAACTGAGAACAAAACGAAATAATTTGAAACAATCAAATATGGGAATAGAATGCCAAGAGAAATGATAGAACCTCTCTTGCCATAGAGAGAGCTGAGCAGATGGGAATCTCATGAAGTTCAACAAACGAAAGTGTTGAGTCCTGTGCCTGGGGAGGGGTTGATCTGCTGCAAGGTGGCTGTACAGAGAAGGACCTAGGAATCCTGGAGAAGTTCACCATGATTCAGCAACATGCCCCTGTGGCCAAGAAGGCAAATGGTCTCCTGGGGTGGAGGATGTAGCCAGAAGGCCCTCCTCTGCCCCAGTGAGGCCACATCGGCAGAATTCTGGCCATTCTGGGCTTCCCAGTTCAAGAGAGACAACGAACTATTGGAGAGAGTTCCAATGGAGGGCCACAAAGATGCTCCCCTTGTTGCAGTAACCTCCTTTTAATTTAGAATTTCTCTGATTTTTTTCACATTCCAGGAACAAAGTAAAATAATTTAAAACAAGAACAGCAAGCAGAAAGGAGGATAGTTCACTGCTTTACAGAGTATCTGTCAGCAACTATGACATTACCAAGCAGGAGATTTAAAAGGAAGTGCCCTTACACAGAATACATAACTAAACAAGTGAATCTACTGCTGGAGAATTTAGGAGGGACATAGGCATTGCATACATTTCTTCAGTTGCTTTAATTCCTATTAAGCATTCATTGCCATCTACCTTAAACATTTTGCCTGATCCAATATATCCAGTTCTACATTTGAGCCTCATGAATCAAACCACTAGAAGTCAAACATAGTCTTGACTGTCTTAACTTGGAACCCTACTACAGTTTGTTTGGATCATACATTTAAATGCTCTCAGCAGAATGATAGAAACCTTATCACTAACATGTAACAAATCACATAGCATATGGATGATTTATTCCAACTGTAATTATATTGCAGATGGAGGAATAGGATAGAAGATAAAACAAGGAGATAATCCAACAACAGTGCCAGCTTCCATTTCTACCCAAAGACAGAAAGAAAGAGATAAAATGCCCAAGAAAATGTGATTCCGACCTGCCAAGGTAACAAATACCTGCATCACAACCAAGTCATACATCATAGCCACTTCCACACGTAGCTTCTATGAACTGAGTAGGTAACACCTTAAAAAATACCTAAACAAGTACAGAAAAAACAAAACAGGATCAAAGGTAACCCCAGTTGTCTGGATTTTAATGGACATCCCAAGACACAAAACCATTGAAAGACATAAACCAAACATTCTCTCAGATGCTGACAAGGGGAAAAAATGATCCCAGCAGAGAATTCTTTCTGCATGTTCCACATGCAGAAAAATTCACTAGTGGAAAGGTTGCTCTCAAAGTAGAAGACAAACACATGGCTTGATGTGCTATGGAAAGTTGGAAGAATTTTAACTGTCAGATACACAACAGGAAACTTTTTTGTCATCTTCTCTCTACTTTCTGTGAATGTTAAATGCAATACTCATTTGTATAATTTATGGAATCATTTTATTAGCTGGTTTGGAGTCATAAACAAAAAATATTACAATGGAGACCATAAAGAGAGACATCCCACAGCAAAGTCATCTCAACTATCATCTGTTGGATGACAAACTCAAGAAAGGAACTTCAGCTTTCTTAGCAACATTTTGAGGATGGTAAAGAGGTTTAGAATTCATATTCTGTGTCATGAGAAACTTCCATTCTTCTAGGTACTCCTGGAAGTCATGCTAGACATCTGGAACAAAGTCAGTCAAATAAAAGGATATTTTCAGACCCTACATCTGAGAGGAGTTTTGTGCCTGTTGACCAAGCTGTACAAGCATCTGGAAACCAGAAGTGGCTTGCCTCCATCAAGTCCCTCTCAAGGCATTGCATGTAACACATGGCCCGTTGCTTAAGACACTTTCCAAGACTTCAGAGATCCAGATTCAATTTCAGTTTAACTTTTCACAAGTCTCTTAGTAGGACATATCTACACTATGTATATAGACAGATTTAATCTGTCTCTGCCCACATGGAAATGAATCTGGAAATGACAGTGAAGGGCAAACTGCTGCAAAGCTGCCCACACTCAAGGTAGGTGATTGTCAGGATGGCAATACCATGCAGAACTCCACACAAGCCTACCTGTGCTGAACTATGCTGCACTGTGCTGCATATGGACTTGCTAGTTCTGGTCTCAAATAGCTCTTAGCCCTTGACTCTGTGCTTAAATGCAGGCATTCTCTTTGTTTTGTGGCCCAGTTTTCCATCTGTATCAGAGGGATAAAAGCACAGCCCAGATTTACAAGGTGTCAAGAGGATAAATATATTAAGTGGTCCTAAGGTACTCTGAGATTATGGCAACAGGTGCAATGTAAATTCCTTGAAGTAGTGAAAATGGAGATGACAGAGAAATCAAAACTCTAAGGAAAAGACCAACCGAGGGCATAAAGTTTTGGGGTTTCTTTGTTCTAATTTAACTTCTTTGCATTCAGAGGACACTGCAGAAGAAAAGGGACTCTTTAAGACACAGTAACAGCTAGATGAAGCAGAAAAGGCCAGGGAGGGAGGCAGAGAAGTACAGAACAGTAAGATTCTTAATCACTAATTTAGTTTAAACCTAGCAGGAGACAAACCAAAATGTTTATACTTCAGAATAACAATCCATTGACAGAGAGCTCTCTTAGCTGCTTAAGATCATAACTGGCTGAAAATGCTCCCAGACAATATAGAGGAAGAAATGACACAGCGATGCAACTATTATGAATATGTAAGAATTCAGCAGCCTAATTTAAAGAGAAATATGCTTAATACATCTATTAGAAACCTAAAAGAACAAACCCCTGGTTCAGAAGTAGCCCTCATAGTAACTTCCAGTTCTCCAAGACAACAAATGAAGTAAGACAATTTGCACAGTACAGGGCCAGTTCTTTCACTCTATTTCATTTTTGCATCATTCCAGACTCAGGGATTGTGCACTGTGGTATACAGAGATGACTACACATGACAGAATTTCTGCAAGTTAACTGTTTCCACTATAAAATATAATACTTGCAGAGTAAACTGCTTGGCTTAAATTAACACGCTTCACGTGCATGGCATGGTACAAGTGTGCATGCAAGCAACTAATGCATCTCTGCTAATGACTAGTAATCTGTTAAGCTGATGAACCCCTGCAGCTTATACTCATCTGTTCATAATCTTATCTTCATCCATAGATCATGATTGGTTTTGGTCTTCATCATCAGAAAAACATGTAAAAACATTCCACTTATGTTATTAAAAATATATATGTAAGGATTGATCAGTCACAATTCCTTACAGTGTTAGAAATTAATAATTCTATAAGGAACTCTCTCTCTTGAGAGTCCAGTGCAGAACCACAAAGATAATTATGGGAATGGAGCATCTCTCTTACAAGGAGAGACTGAGGGAGCTGGGGCTCTTTAGCTTGGAGAAGAGGAGACTGAGGGGTGACCTCATTAATGTTTATAAACATGTGAAGGCTGAGTGCCAGGAGGATGGAGTCAGGCTCCTCTTGGTGATGCCCAATGACAGGACAAGGGAAAATGGGTGGAAGTTGAGGTGTAGGAAGTTTCACGTAAACATGAGGAGGAGTTTTTTTCACAGTGAGGGTGACAGAACAGGCTGCCCAGGGGTGTTGTGGAGTTCTCTCTGCAGATATTCAAACCCCGCCTGGATGAGTTTCTGTGTGACCTGGTATAGGTGATTCTGCTCTGCAGGGAGGTTGGACTGGATGATCTTTCGAGGTCCCTTCCAGCCCCTTACATTCTGTGATTCTGTAACAAAGATTTGCATACCACTTTCTTGTGAATTTAATTCCTTGCAGCAAATCTCAATATATGAAGTAAGAATCAACAGCAACACAATAATTTCCTACTGCAGACTTAGAGAGTAGAGCAGTAGAATGCACATAAACCAGAATGAGGGGGTAATCCACAAAAGAAATAAAGATACAAATTTAATCTTTGATAAATGTGAATTGCCAATGTTATATAGGAAGACAGACATTAGTTTAATGTACTTTCAAACGTTTGTATCTCTGGTGCTTTGGTTACAAACGCTGAAGGCGTTTTCATTCAGGAAAGCAAGAAGACATGGCAATATGACATGAACCAAATGCAGCTTGCAGTGAGGACCAAGCAGATTCTACCATATGTACAAAATCCATTCATAGTTACAGAATTCGCTCCCCATTAAAACAGAACGTGCTAGTTTGAGCCTAGCTGAGATATTTTAGTGACAGAAATTAGATGCTAGGCTGTGAAAAGGAAACAATGGTGATGTCTGCTGCACTCACAGGCTTGCTGAAACGTGTAAGAACAAGAACACAAACATAGATAACACAGTAGTTGCTCTTTGGCTCTGGCTGCATGCACTTCTCTCCCTAACTTGCTGTCTAACTAATCTCTCTGTTTCCTAATCTCCCCTGGCCAATCCTCCAAACTCACCTTGAACATAAGGCAAAGCCTGGGATAAGGTAGAGGGGTGGAAAGGAGGTAGAAGGGTGGTTGGGAGCCCCTCCTGGGGAGTCTGGTTTCTGGGAGGGCTGTTGTGTTTCTGTATTACTTTTCAACTTGTCTATGTCTGTCTATAGCTGTACAGATTGTAAATACCTGCTTGTATATCATGCTAAGCTGTAAATATAAAGCTCCATTCTTTAAGTTGCAGCCACAGCAAACCCAAAAGAAAGGAATAAAAGAAATGGCATTCTGTGCTTTATCTCGCATCCCCTTCTAAGAGATGCAAGGGGTAACCAGCAGATCTGTGTTCCCAGACAGCACAGAGGCTCTGTGTGAGAGACAAGGGACCCAGCACACTAATGGTGACACTGAACACTTAAGAGACAGATTCAGATTTGTTACTGAGACTGCAGGAACGTGGCTATGCAGTTATTAAGGACAGTGCCATATGTAGCTGGGATGTATTTTGACTCTGGAAAATCTAGTCCTACCTGCATCACCTGAGTGCTGGTAAAACCACTGATCATCATGCCAAGTTCTGAGAGACATTATAGAAGATAAACTATAGATGACTAATCCTGGCATCAGATTCCAAGAATATTCATAATCCTTGTTACACTGGATGGAGTAGTTATTGGGAAATGCCATATGAATGTTGGCTTAGCTCAAGAAAAGCAGAAATAAATGAAAATTATCATCCCCAGACACCAAGCACTTAGAAGTTTAGATGTCTCTGGTGAATACATTCAGCAATTTAGTTGCTCCTAAGCAGCAAGGCACTGAGTTGAAGTGAGGTAGGAGCTGATTTAAAGCTAATTTGTTTCAGAGGGTTGTGAAATTGCTTTGAACTAAGCAACTGCATTAATTTCTGTGAAGTGATATTAAAATGACCGAGTTTTATGTGACAAGTCCCCAACAAGTTCAGCAAACATTCACTAGTTACTAACACACCTTCATCCATATTAAGTTCCCGTAATGTGTTTGGATGGTGTGGTTTATTTCATTCTGCAAGACACATAAAAAATGCATGACACAGACAGCAGAATTCCTCCTTCACTTTGCAGTTTCCATGAGTTCCTGAAAGGGTGGCATGCCACAGGCTGAGATACCATGGTATCAGAAGAGATGGGGTATGGCTTAACATAGGCGAGTTCCAAATCCAGATCCAATCCAAATCCAAATCCATTTATTGCACCCAAGCATGGAGTTATATATATATAGGTTACAAATTATGTTAGACTCTGATTGGCTACACACACCTGCATTAGGACTATGTTAGGATTACACACTAATTGGCATAGACATTCTTCATATTCTCTCAACAACATGTATATTGTGTCTGGCAATTCTAAGTAAGCAGAGATAGGCAAAAACCACAGACTACAGTCTTACATTTGTTTACATTTGTGACACCATTCTCTAAGGTGATTCCAATCCTCTATCAGTACTTCTGAACTCGTGCACTCTCGCCCGTCCATGGTTTATGCTTCAGTATTTCAAATTCCAATAGCTGTACCACAGACAATTCTATAAAATCACCACATTCAATATTACTATATCCAACAGTGGCTAACATTAGAAATCATATAGAATAAACACAGACAAGCTATTAAGTAAAGTATACCATATTAGTTGTGGTGACTTGACTGCCCATTAAGAACACCCCAACCTTAAGTATAGCACAGTCTCAATTAACTGAAATTTACTATCCACAAATTGGACGACATCCTTCCATCATTATTACCCAGGTCTAGTTCTGTGTCAGTAATACTTAAATAATGAAATTAGAAGCCTCTTTGGACACACAGATAATGGATGTAAAAGTTCATCCTCTGCTTGCATGAGGAAAACTCATTCCTCAGACTCTTGCAGACTGACTTACCTGAACGGCAGCAGGAACAGACAAAAGGGCAGCATGCTAAAAAAGGCCCAAGTGAAGCAGCTTACTGAAATGCTCTGCATCGGTCTAGGAGTTCAGAGGTAAGTGAGAAACATCACAGTTATTCAGCTTACTCAAAATTAACAGTAAGTGTACTCTATGATCCTAAACACCACTTCACAAAAATTGATATCATAAATTTTTTTAAAAGTTAAGGCAACTGAGACACAGAGGGATGAAGGAAACTGCTTAAGGTCACAGAGCCAGAAGATAAGAGGAATGGAACCTGAATCATATATTGAAAGTAAAATGTAGCTCTGGGAGTATAGGGGTGCAGGGAGGGCTGGAGGACACTAATTTCTTTTCCAATTTTAAATCCTTATTCTGCTTCTCACTTTCAGTAACTATAAATGTCCTCCTATACAAATGAGAAACTATGTCCAGCAGGCTACATTGTAACAAATGTGTATAACAAATCTGCTTTCTGAGTCATGAATCAGCTCATCACTTCTCCAAAATGGCAAATGGCTCTCACACCCTCCTACAGCTAGAGTAAAAATATTTTGACACAGAATTAAAACAAAGTAACTACTAAAAAAACCAAACAACCTCACACTAAAAAAAAAAATAGAACAACTTGAATAGAATACAGTGTTAGAGAAAAGCAGTTAGAAAGAGGAGCACGGTGAAAATTGCCTTATCAGATGTTTTCCCTATCAATCTGAAAGAGTCTGGATCTTAAAAGCACTTACGGAGGCTCTCATCAATTCAATTAACCAGTCTAACTCAGCTCTGAAAGAAACATTGCTATTTTAAATGAAAAATAATTTTGGGCCTCGGACAATGTTTGAATATTACTGTCATCTGTCGGCATGCAGTTTTCAAGCAGACTTTATTTGCATTGTATTCATTAGGACACTACACCATCTGAACTAAACGTGGCTTTTTCTTTTCGTCCCAGTCAAAACGGTGAGATGCCAGAACACTTAACCTATTTGCTCTTCCCCACTGAGATGCATGTTTGCATAGGCATACCAACAGAGGAAACAAACACTCAAAGCCGTCATCTTTCCATTGCTTATCTAATCCCTACTAAAAAACTTCACCTTTTTCCAGATTTCACTATCTTGCTTATTTTGTTTGGTAATATTTACTTTGGTCTGGAGTGGGTTGGGTTTTGGTTTGATTTGGGTTTCTTTTTTTTCTTTTTTTTTTTTCTTTTTTTTTTGGCCGGGGGTGGGTGGGGGTGTTGGGGAAGAAGGACATAGCCTGGGGTTCCAGGTTTGATTTTGGTTTGGGTTCATGGGTTGGTTTTCAGTAGTCTTACTCTCACAGGATTGTACCACAACTGTCACCACATTGCTGCCTTATGTCATTGGAGTCTAAATACAACAGAAGTAAATAACTCTATAATGTCAAGAGACAAGTATCCCAGGCTCACTCACTGTCTCTCCCTCTCACTATTCCCTCTGTCAGAAAATGGGGAGTATTGGATAATGCAGCCCAGACCAGGACAACAAAAAAGAGAGAATTTGAACCTGTTTCCTTTTCTAAGCTGTCTGCAGTTTGCACTTTTATTCTCATTTCAGGGACAAGCTGCATAACCCTCTTAAACCTCAGAGACCAACTTTCAGTTATGAGCAGGAACAGTCTCTTCATATTCACCGGATTGTCCCATAGGTTCAGTCCAACATTGCAGATTTGTACTTCAAACTAATATAGTTTATGTCCCATGGGCATGTTCCCCTTCCTTTAGTCTGGGACTTCAGTAAGAGTGACTTGTATGGCTGCTGCACTTTATATTCACTAATAAACACGCAATATTGTTTTTAATTTACAGGGGGAAAAAAAACATTACTCCTGATATAAGATTAAACTAGGTAAATAACTAATGCATGAAGATACTGTGAAGGAGTAACAATCACTATTTGCTATTTTAATATGAGACTATCAGTCAAAATGTTGCTTTTTTTTACTTCTTTGCTTGACCAGCAAGTTTTCAGCTTTTCTTGTCTTAGGTTTTATTGAAAGGAAACTGCTCCCAATATATTGTAGAATTTACTTTGAAAATTACTATTAATAGCTGAATTTGTCATTTTTACTCCATTATACTCAAATAAATGATAATTTCTGATTAAAATTATCACATTAATAAATACAGAATCATAGAATCAACCAGGTTGGAAGAGACCTCCAAGATCATCCAGTCCAACCTAGCACCCAGCCCTGGCCAATCAACTAGACAATGGCACTAAGCGCCTCATCCAGGCTTTACTTCAACACCTCCAGGGACAGCAACTCCACCATCTCCCTGGGCAGCCAATTCCAATCCCAATCACTCTCTCTGGCAAGAACTTCCTCCCAACATTCAGCCTAGACCTCCCCTGGCACAACTTGAGACTGTGTCCCCTTTTTCTGTTGCCTATCGTTTTTTTGGTAGTAGTTTAAATAAAAACAATGTAAGAAATTAATCACATCGAGGATCTTCTTGACTCTACTTTTTCTTAGCTTTTCTTGAAACACAGATCAGAGACTTAATCATCTTGCTATATGTTCCCTCTCATAAAATGCATTTTACATTAAAATTTAGCAGCACTAAAATCTAACCAGATTTGTATTATGAATGCTTTGTTGTATGAGGACTTACACAGAAGTGGAGCAACCGAAAGTAGACTCATACCCACTTGTGAAGTTTTGGTAACTTATTACAGTCACTTCAAAATTACCTTTTTAGGACTGTATGAATTTCTCATTTATCAAGTTAAATTTGTTCTTAACTTATGGTTTATAGAATTTCCATGTTACAGCCAGCAAGATCTTCTGATACATTTTGTGAAAATAATTATTGTGATCCTTTTCTCTACTAAAACAAAGTTAAATCTACCCTACAAAGACACATGCCCTGATGCTTATATTAGCTTTCTTGCCAATTAAGTTGCTATCTGTAGAAGCAAAAATCAGTATTTTGTTTCTTCTGCAGAGCTATATTGGCTATTTTGCAATCTCCATACATTTGCACACCAATATTCTTGAAGGCAAACTAAATCAACTAGCATTTATAGATGCCCAAACCCTTTGCAAAACATACTATGCACTCAGTGTAAATCATTATCCTAGCCACACAATTAAATACTATAAGCTTCCTTAACCCTCAGCTCAGACTTTCCTAATCTCTAAAAGAAAGGCAATGCCAGATGGCCAAAAACAACTGCTAAGAATCAGGAGGACACAAAGAAATATCTGAAGAGCTCTGCAATATGCTAGAGGATCACATTCTGTTTCAACCTGCTGCTGGCCCTCACTTAGATCAATTTGTTTTGCAGAACTCACATGAGATCCTTCCACATTAACTAATACATATGCTACTAATTTTCAAAAACTGTCTTCTGTTGTCATGCAACTGGTTCACCAACACTGAATTGTTGCTGGGCAGGACTGACACACCACCTCTTTAACACAGTTATGGTAGTGACAGTATGTTTGCTGCATAACAAGAGAACCTCCTAATGACTGCACTTCTCCATCACCTTCAAGCATACATATGTGTGTATATATGGCAATGTCTATATTTTGAAATATTAAATATATATATATATATTTATTAAAAAGGTGCATAACACAATACACATATACAATTGGTCTTCAAATACACAAAAGCTGGCTGTCAAGCTGAAGGACTAGTGTGCTAGTTTGAAGCTAGCTAGAATGTTTTGGTGAGAAGAACTGGATTACAGGCTGTAAAAAGGAAAACAGAATGATGTCTACTTTACTCCTAGGCTTGCTGAGAGATACAAGAACAAGAATCCAAACACAGATAAGGCACCTCTTCTGGGGGAACTGGCTGAGCTGCATTTCTCTCTAGACTCTCTGCCATCTCTCTGATTAATCCACTTTGCTTCCTAACCCCCTGGCCAAACCTCCATTCTTCCTTGGGACTGGGGTAAGGTTGAGAGGAGTGGGAAAAGGTGAAAAGGGCAGTTGGGAGCCTGTCCTGGGGACTCAGGTTTCTGGGAGGGGTGTTGTGTTTCTGTATTACCTTTTACCTTGTATATTTCTATATATAGCTGTATATACTGTAAATACCTGCTTGTATATTCTGCTAAGCTGTAAATAATAAGCTTCATTAAATTTACAGAGCCGGCTGAATCTAGTCTGGGTGATCCATCACAACTAGCAGAGTTCACTGCTTCACAAGGGAGAGATTAGATCTCAGCCTTTTCCTCTGTGAAAAGAAGCAAATAATGGAAGAATATTCCTTTTTTTCTATTGAAGATCATCCTTCTGTAGGCCAACACTCAGAACTGCTCAGCACAATAATGCCCAGCACTCTGGGATGCCAAAGTATACCAGAAGAAGCATCTCGGAAACAATATTTTACTGCAGCAGAGCCTGACACAAAGCATGACAGAGATTTTCTGCTACCGCTGTCTCAGAACAATGTAGCTTTGTGGCAAGCAAACTTGTCAGCCAGGCTGCATATTGCAGCTGTACAGCTGCTAGACTGGCACCTGTTTAAACAATCCATGACTTTCACCTCTTTTTCCAGTTTCTTAAATCAGTATTGGTTCCTGCACAAAACCAAACAAAATACTCTATGCCTTTATCAGAAGGTAACCGCATGGAAGTGGTCTTCTCACTTCTGAAGACCAGGAGTCTCATCCTTCTTTGATTTACAGGTTGAGAAAATGTCACGCTTAAAAAGGAATCTTCTCTTTTTAAAAATCACCTTGCGCTGCAAGAGATGATTGCTATTGCCACAGCTTCATGATTTTGGACTTCAGTTTCTTAGCAGAAACTCAGGAAGACGTAATGAGAAGAGGCAAACCTCAAAATGGGAGCTAAAAACCCCCAGGTTCAGAAGAATGACAGTAGAGAAACAGCAGGGAGCGCGCTAGCAGTTCAGGACAGGAGTAAGAGAGAATGCAAGTGCACAGTGTTCATAAGCAACACATGCAGAGCCAAACATCCAAAACTTGTCAGACTAGCATAGCAGAACTCATGTATATTCCAGGTACAAAGTCAGAGGTAGCCAACTACAGAACACCTACCTGTTGTATGCTTCATTCTAGTTTGCTCTTCCATGAACAATTAGATTGCAATGTTATTTATTTGAATGGCTCAAGGCCATAAAATAGCCTGGTTTTTAAAAAACAAACAAATAAGCAAGATTGCATCCCTCTGGAAGGATGTGTAGGAACATCAAGCCTGGGTTGCAAAAGTGACTGTAAGCCAGCTAAAGTGAAGAAAGTGAGACTTCTGAGGAATTTAATCCAGGATGGCGGATCAAATTTCTGTTGCAAACTACTTAGAAAAGTATCTAACATCTTGCATCTATCACGTTTCTGTAGCCTGTACACATTTCTGTAATTCACCACTCCAGAGTATCACTTACATTTTATACAGCCCCTTCATACAAAAAGAACGTTTAGAATATTAGACAGAGATATGGTGACAAAACTTTACAACAGGAAGAAAAACGACACAAGCCTTACTACAAAATACATGGTGCAGAGGGCATAAAGGGGATTAAGAGCTGCAGAAGCACAGTATCCTAGCGAACTCTTCCAGATGGTAGGTTAGATTTAACATGAGCAGCAACGTATTTGTACAGAAGGTGAGAGCTGAGGAGAAAGACATGAATAAGCAAATGAAGTTTAAAATACTTTTGCAAGTTGAAGGAATAGAAAAATGGACTCTGTGAAGGTCTCACAAAGAGTCAAGAAAATTGGAAAATTGCTTCTTGGGAAGGAGATAAAAATAATTAAGTTACCGCATCTAACTAGATGAGGGGTAAGACATACCTCATGAATGATCACAGAGGCCATAAGTAATGGTAACAGAAAGAAGTTGTTCCAAAACATATAGTGTATGAAAAAAAGTACTTCCAAAGTGTGAAAGTAATGTATGGTCAAACAGTCAGTTTGATACAAAGATGGTATGTAATAAGTGATTTATTCCACAAATAATTACAGTAATTTTCTTGTAAGGTGTACAGAAAAGAAAAAAGAATAAAAATCACAAGTGACCTTTGATCAGATGCTCTTTGGTGATCAGGTTTATGTTTATATCTAAGACTCATACAAGTTTAGTGACTATAGCAGTTCAGCCTATTACTGATAAAAGCTCACTGTTGCATGAGTAGCTCAACACATACCAAATCTCCCATTAAGTCTTGCTCTTAAAGGTTATTCTGGTAAGTGGGTCAAGATAAACCAAGCAGTTGTTAGTAAGACTCCTGATTTGAATAATGCCATCTCTACACCAGAGGTAGCTATCTGAACCAAACTGTTTATTTTTACAAAATAAATGCAGGGTTGGCCCTTTCATTTCTGAAGCATAGTGTATATGTCTGGATCGCAGCCATAAATTGTGTACCCAAGCTTTGCCATCATTTGGAAAACAGTGACTTTCAATTTCAAAGTAAGCCAACCATTTCATGCTGGGATATATTATGTACACTCATTATTTCAATTTGTCTGTAATTACCTAAAAAGTACTGTTCACTCAGTGATGCCTAACTGCAGATGACCTAACTTCTCCTCCCTCCCTTGTATGTGACAATACTTTGCTCAAAGTAGCCATTACATGTTTAACTTGCTTGCTGAGCATTGCTACAACTCCTTGGCTAATGGAGGAAAATCGATTTTGGTCTTTAGAGCAAGTGCAAGTCTCCAACTTCACACACCAATGTGGACAACTGCAGGTGAAACTGAATCCAGATTAACTCACCATTCCAGACATTTCTCATTTAGGCTGATACTTTAAGAGGTCAGAACAGACATACCTTATTGGTTTTAATAGGAGAAATTGGGTAGAAGTTTCTTCAAATGAAAAAGCAGTTTGTCGAATGAAATTTACAAAAAGCAAATGAGATTTATGGTGACAATGAGAATGTAGTTCCAATTTCAGCTAACCAGCAGCTTAGTGCAACCACAAGGTGTTACAACAGAATGCAAAAATCCTTCCACTGCAGGATTTTAATGCTACAACAATTCTGCTGTTCCCTCAAGGACCACAATTTTGCCCTTTCTTAGATAACCCAGTTTAAAACACATGTTAGATCACCAGGTCTGAGGACCTAGCAGCCAAAATACAGTCATCAGGTAGTAATAAGGCCATAGGAAGCATGTATGCTTTCCCAGGAGACACTGGTTTAATGCTGAAAATTTTCCCAGCAGGTAGCAGAGGGAGGGGAGAACTTACTGTACTTGCTTCAAAGATACACTGCACACATAATGCAGCAGTACAGGACACACCGACAAATGAAGGTAATGAAAAAAGCAGTACTCACCCAAAATATTAAATTGAAAAGGAACATCATGTATTTCAAACAACACAGGCAGCCTCTTGCCATGTTGCACTTCTTAAATTCTAAAAGGAAAACAAAGGATAGATCCAGGTAAAATACCACGTATTTGCTGCCCTTGGGTGCACTGTATTTGTCACTTTTTGTGCCAGTCCCAATGCCGGTGCCGGTTCCAACTCCAGTGTGGCTCTGTGTGCGTGATCCAGTTGTACCATAGAAAGCTCCAGCAGTAAAACCTCGGCCAAACTGCCTCCCTGAGGTAGAAGGTTTAGCAAAATCTGAGTCTTTGCTATCCAAAGATG
This sequence comes from Tricholaema leucomelas, assembly GCA_013400475.1. Classification (NCBI taxonomy): domain Eukaryota; kingdom Metazoa; phylum Chordata; class Aves; order Piciformes; family Lybiidae; genus Tricholaema lacrymosa; species Tricholaema leucomelas. The sequence continues at coordinate 17,704 of WAAF01006396.1, read as the reverse complement.
GACTCCGGTGAATTGAAGAATCCTCACTACTTGACTTCTCCATGATCTCTCTTTTCACAGTTATCAGATTTGATGTATAGCATCTCTCAGCATTAAATGCAGTGCCTTACGAAAGCCACAGTGTGGTAAGAACTGTCTGTGGTTTGCTTCTCTTTTCTTAATCAAATAATCACTGCAGAATTTATTCACTGCATTGTTGCTGGTTTCGTTTTTTACAGCAACGTAGGCTCTAATTTATCTGTAGCATGGATTTATACATTAATATCCCATGCAAGAGTACACTCATTATTTATCTTGATGAATCAGTTACGCAGAACTTCGATCTTTATTCAAAGGAGCCATAAGCTCTTTCTCTCCCTCTAATCTATAGGCAGCAGATGGTCCTTGCATCCAATTCCAAAAAGCTTCTGCAGTACACCTGGAAGGCTCTCCTTGAGCCAGAGCACTTTCCTTGCTCTCAGCTTCTCTCTGCGTCTCTCCCACTCTCTCTCACACACCGTCCTTTCTCTTTTCATCCATCTGCAGTATCTCATTCAGTAACCAGCCATCTGAGTGCACTCTGTTCCACTGCTGTTGCCGTGAAATCATCAGCAACTGCAACCACCGAGCATTTCCCACAGAAATCCCTGACTATCAAATAATAAATGCTCCCTCCTGCTCGCCCCTCCTCTCTGCTTTTCATTGGACCAGCTAGCAGAAGTATTCTCTCTCATGGCACGCCTCCATGACATAGTATCTTTAATAGGATTAGAATTATTCTTGACTATAGAAGTGCACAGCAGAAAATCTCTTCAAATGTCAAATACTGTTCAGCTGTTTATGAGCCAGAACTGTGAGGCAGTGACGCCTTTAACACAATAAAATACTGGAAAAGTATAGATTAGATAGGCAAGTGGTAGACTCTGCCTGCTCATTAAATTAACAGTGACTTACTTTTTTTCTGTCTTAAACAAATGCCATGGGACAAAGAACTGGAACAGACTAGCATCCAGCATACACTGAATAGGCATGTGTCTGGGTTATACATGCGCATAACATCATGCCATTGCCCATGATATAATTATCCATAACCAGAAACGCGGAGCTGTTGTTACTCACACAGTCATCAATCAGCTCTTAAAACTCTTAAATGTAAGGGCACTGAATGAAACTGCAGCTATTTATACTCTATTTAACTGGTATGTCAGAGATGGTTCTTGTGTATAGCAGTAAGACATCTTATAACGCAGCTAGCCTGTGAACTAGAAACACTGACCCAAATACCACATTTATTTTCCAGAGAGGAGCAGAACATGCCTGCTAGGACTCTGAAACAGCGAGGGCATTACCATGCACATGTGTGTCTGTACATATAAATGCAAGTGCCTGAAAGGAAGGAAGATAAATACCTCAGGTCATGCCTGGTGCTTCCAAATTTATCATTCTGTCATAAGTATAAAAGTAGACGTGCTGATGTACAAAGTGACACAGCAGATTTAAAATGCAGGTTATTATTTTCCTTTTGGAAACAAACAAACAAAGCACATTAGGAGGCCACTACTGAAAAAATACACCTACCGGGAAAATAAAAATTACGCACAACTTTCAACTGACCTTTTGCTATAGGTCGAGGACTAGTGTCCAATTATAAATAAAAATCACCCAGATACCAGAGAGTACCATGAGGCTGGACAGTCCCCCTGAGAGGTTGGAGAGGGCATTACAAAATATTTTTATCCCATCCTCCTGCAAATCTCTATATAATCAGACATTACAGCTTTTCTTTTTCTTTGCACTTCATACTTACATTCTCACTCTTTTCCTTGCTACCACACTTAACTATGTTTGAGCTTGCTCCATGGGAGGTGCACTGTCCAACTTGCTCTTGATGTGGCTGAACATGAAAACTGGCCTATCCTTTACCTCTGCACCGGCTCATGGATGGTAGCCAATGCTTTATGGGGTTGGCTAAAGGACTGGAAAAAGAATGGTTGGCAGACAAAAGGAAAGCAAAGCCTGTTTGGTGTGCTGATCTATGGCAGGGCATTGATGCACAACTGGAGAGAATTCCAGTGAAGGTGCGGCACGTAGACGCACACATGCCTAAGAGCAGAGCCACTGAGGAACACCAACACAACCAGCAGGCAGATCAAGCTGCTAAGATTTCTCAAGTTGATACCAACTCTGATCTTGACCTTGATTGGAAACACCGAGGTGAACTGTTCCTAGCTCGGTGGGCCCATGATTCATCTGGACATCAAGGCAGAGATGCAACATATCGATGGGCACACGATAGGTCAATTGACTTGTCCATGGACGCTATCACCCAAGTCATCCATGACTGTGACATTTGTGCTGCTATTAAGCAGGCTAAGCGAATCAAGCCCTTATGGTATGGTGAGAGATGGTCTAAGTACAAGTATGGAGAAGCCTGGCAGATTGACTACATCACTTTACCTCGATCTCGTTCTGGCAAGCAGTATGTGCTGACGATGGTAGAGGCCAGCACCGGATGGCTGGAAACCTATCCAGTTCCACATGCTACTGCACGTAACACCATTCTTGGCTTGGAGAGACAGATCATGTGGAGACATGGAACTCCAGAGAGAATCGAGTCAGACAATGGCACTCATTTCAAGAACAATCTTGTGAAAAACTGGGCCAAAGAGCATGGCATTGAGTGGATCTACCACATACCCTACTATGCACCAGCTTCAGGGAAGATTGAGCGCTACAACGGTTTGCTGAAAACCACCCTGAAAGCCATGGGGGGTGGAACTCTGAAAAACTGGGACAAACATTTAGCACAAGCTACCTGGTTGGTAAATAGTAGGGATTTAGTAAATAAAGCAGGACCTGCACAATCAGATTTGGTCCAAACAGTGGATGGTGATAAAGTTCCTGTTGTATGTGAAAAGAATCTGTTAGGGAAAACTGTTTGGGTATTTTCACCTTCGGGCAAAGGGAAACCTGTCCGAGGGGTGGTGTCTGCTGAAGGTCCTGGTCACACTTACTGGATAGTGCAGGAGAATGGTGAAATCCAATGCATTCCACAGAGAAATGTAACCTTAGCTGAGAGAGTTTAAATTCAGTGTATAATACAAGCTGTTAGGAGTTTTCTGTTCTAGGTATTATGGGGTATCCAAAGACACAATCTATGAGAGAATCTACAGTACATGAGCATAAACCCAATGTCACCTGAGAATCCCTGTTCTCATCTCATCTGTGAGGAGACAAACTGTTTCCTGTTTTCTGAGCTTCTGAATCACATACATCCAAGATAGCCAGAACAAAGTGTGAACTGAATTTGTGATATTCATTATTGTAAATATTGGTTTGGATTAGACAGTTCTCAGCAGAACACCGAGTGCTATAGAGGGGTGGATTGTGCTCGTTTGAAGCTAATTGGAATATTTTGCTGACAGAAATTAAATCCTCATCTGTGAGAAGAAAGAAAAAAAAAACAACAGGACCCTATATCACCCATTCTTCTGCTGAGAAATGCAACTAGTCAAAATATAGATAAGACACTCAGTTCTTATACACTTCTCAGCTCTCACTTCTGGCTGTGCCTTCTTTCTGGTGATCTAGTCTCTGTGACTGTGTCTGCCTTAACTCTCTAATCTGACCTAACCTTTTTTTTGTTACTCTAACCTTGTGAGAGTCTGGATCATCTCTCCCTTGGTCATCAACAAAGATAAAGATTGCCACTGTCTCTCCCTTGTTAATCAACAAAGACATGGTCTCTCCCTTGTAAATCAACAAAGATAAAGACTGCCTTTGTTAACCTCCTGGGCTCAGATGAGGTGCCTGGCCAAAAGCTCAGGGATGCAAATCAACAGACAGTGCCTTTGTGGACATCGTGCACCTCAGCCTGGCTTGAATGCCCAGGATGTGAACATCTTACGTCAGCTACCCCGAAGATAAAAGCCTTATGTGTATTTGGAGTATGGACAGGCAAGCAGTGCAAGGAGGGGGCAGAAGCCATCCACAGTGTTGCCACTGGACCCCTGCGAATGCATCAATACACAGGAAGATTTCCTGGGGAGCTGCACCTGGACACCAAGATAAAAAACTGTATAAAAAGACATGAGCAATGCCTGGCAAAGTTTGGACCTACAGGTGTGCATCTCCACCCATGCATCCCCAGTGGAGCACCCCCCAGAGCTGCACCTCCACCAGAAGAACTCCTGACAAACTCCACAGAACATCCCTGAGCCACGCACCTATCTCTCTCTCCCCTCATCTGCGGCTGATAGTAATATAATCTCTGCTCTTTTCCTTCCCTGATTCTTCTATTTTTCTCTGTTCTCTCTCTCTCCTTCTCTCTCTCCCTCTTTGTTCAACTTTATCATTTAATAAATAGTTTTTGGTGCTATCTGGTCTTGCTTGCACCTTAATTTCACAACATGGAAATCTATAAAAACAGATCTTGCTCCTCTGGACAGAGATATTGTTAATCTCTGTTCTCTGGACCTTGACAAACCTCCTTGACATCTTTTTGACATATCACTTCACATCTCCAAATTTATCACATGAGGTATACGTGGGTTGATCTGGTTATTTCTGAAGGGAGGGAAAGAGGGAAAGGGAAGGGGGTTTGGGTCGGGAGCCCTCCCGAGGACTCTGATTTCTGGGAGGGATATTGTGTTTCTGCATTACTTTTAACTTGTATATAACTATATATTTGTGTATATCTGCTTGTATATTGTGCTACGTTGTAAATATAGCTTCACTCCTTAACTTCCAGATGTCTGAGTCTAGTCTGGGTGATTTCTTAAGTGTGTGGGAGTGGGTAACACCCAAACCATCACAGGAGGTAAGGCCTACTGTGGCAGGGATGGAGAGAGATAAACTGCACAGCATGGCCTTCGGGCTTTGGAGCAGGGGTGACTGGGCCATTGTTTTATATATATATGTAATGTATATATTTATTACCTTTTGTATTTAGTCTACTTTTGTAAATAATAATTTAATTTAACTTCCAAATTCTGTGCAAGTATTGTCATTTACTCCTTTGGGGATAAATCCCACATTCTATCTGTTACAAAACCAGCACACCCTTTCACATACACACTGTAACATATTGTTAACTATTTCACAGAATCTCAGAATGTCAGAGGCTGGAAGGGACCTCATATGATCATCCAGTCCAAAACCCCTGCCACAGCAGGATCACCTATAACAAACCACACAAGCATGTGTCCAAGTGGGTTTTGAGTATCTCCAGAGAGGGTAATTCCACAACTCCCTGGGCAGCCTGTTCCAGTGTCTGTCACCCTGACAGGGAAAAAGTTCCTCCTCACGTTTAAATGAAACTTTCTATGCCTACACTTCCACCCATTTCCCCTTGTCCTGTCATTAGGCTTCACCAAGAGGAGTCTGACTCCATCCCCCTGACACTCACCCTTTACATATTTATAAACATTAATGAGGTCACCTCTCGGTCTCCTCTTCTCCAAGTTAGAGGCCCAGCTCACTCAGGCTCTCCTTGTCAGAGAGATGTTCCATTCCCTTAATTACCTTTGTGGCTCTGTGCTGGACTCTCTCAAGCAGTTCTATGTTCTTCTTGAACTGGGGGGCCCAGAATTGGATGCAGTACTCCAGATGCAGCCTCACCAGGGCAGAGTAGAGGGGTAAGAAAACCTCTCTCAACCAACCAGCCACAGCCCTTCTAAAACACTCCAGAATGGCATTGCCCCTCCTGGCCACAAGAGCACATTTCTGGCTCATGGTCAACCTCCCATCCACTAGGACCCCCAGATCCTTTTTCCCTTCACTGTTGTGGTGGTTTGGGTGTCCCCCGCCCTCCCACACTTTAGAACTCACCCAGACTAGACTCAGCCGGCTCTGGAAATATGAATGAAGCTTATATTTACAGTTAGCACAAGACACAAGCAGATATTTACAGTATATACAGATATATACAGAAATATACAAGGTAAAAAAAGGTAATACAGACACAACTCCCCTCCCAGAAACCTGAGTCCCCAGGAGGGGCTCTCAACCACCCCCTCACCTTCCCCTTGCCCCTCTCAACCTTACTCCAGTCCCAAGGAAGAATGGAGGTTCAGCCAGGGGAATTAAGAAGCAAGGTGAATCAGCCAAAGCAAATGGAGGGTGAGGTTAGAGAGTAAGATAAAGTTCAGCCAGCAGCCCGAGCTCCCCAGCAGGCGAAGAGCCCAGAGCAAAGCCCAGAGCAAAGTGAAGAGCAAAGTGACCTTATCTATGTTTTGCTTTTTCCTTTCTACACATCTCAGCAAGACCATGAGCAAAGTAAACATCACCATTGTTTTCATTTCACAGCCTATGACCTACTCCTTCTCACCAAAACATTCTAGCTAGCTTCAAACTAGCACAACTGTCTTCCAACAGGTCAGTCCCTAACCTGTACTGATCTCTGGGGTTGTTCTTTCCCAGGTGCCAGAGTCTACACTTGCCCTTGTTGAATTTCATTAAGTTTTGACCTACCCACCCCTCCAGCTTGTCCAAGTCTCACTGAATAGCAGCACAGCCTACTGGTGTGGCAGCCACTCCTCCCAATTTGGTGTCATCAGCAAACTTGCCGACAGTGAACTCCATGCCCTCATGCAGATCATTAGTGAGTACATGAAGTAATACTGGTCCCAGTACTGACCTCTGGGGAACTCCACTAGTTGTATGCCTCCAGCTAGACTCCATCCCAGTGACCACAACCCTCTGGCTTCTTTCCTTTAAGCAGTTCCCAATTCATCTCACTACCTGATCATTCAGACCACACTGCCTCAGTTTAGCCAGAAGGATGCTGTGGGAGAAAGTATCAAATGCTTTACTGAAATCAAGATAAACCACATCCACTGCTCTACCATCATTTACCATTGACTGTATGTCTTTGAGAAGAGATAATATTCATTTAATCTTACAGATTTATGCTCAAAAGTCCCTCAACATATCCTGTAATTTTTATCTAACCACGTCACAATCAACACCCAAAAGCAGTGCTGTATCTACCTTGACAGACTTCTTCTGAAAAAAAAAATCCCTACACCATAAAGTGCATCACACCATCAAACACTCAGTATTTGTACATGGAATACCTTGTCTCACATCTCATCTAAAGTAACATTTGAACAACAGGCAGGCCCAAGCCTATATCAATGAGATTTATTCACTTCAATTTCATTTCAAGTTATTTCAGAACTACCTGCATCAAACAGTTCTTGGGTTTAGATCTTAAAGTTTTTGGTTTTCTATTTTTGCCTTCAAATGCTACAAAGACCAGGTTTGTTTTCCATTATCTGTAATGCAGCTCCCAGTAAGGGCTCTCCATGACTGATCTACATCACGGTTTATGCATCTGAAAAAACACCCAAAGGCACACTTATAGCCAATACATGATTTCAAATTCAAAATCCAAGCTTGAGCAAGGTTTGGAATGCTTCCAAGAGATGGAGATTCCACAACCACTCTGGGCAGCATATTCCAGTGCTCTGCCATCCTCATGTTTATATGGAACCTCTTGTATTCACCCAGCTGTGTTTTGACTACTCACTGCACTTAACTTTGCCTCTGAGACTTCAGTGGTAGGTGTTGCTGCAAGGCCATTCAACAGCACCTTAGAGTGGTCCTACTTGACAGTGTAACCTCAGCTGGGGAACAAACACATTCTGCTTCATCACAGACCTCAGAAAAACATTCTAAAGCTCACTCTGTACCCGATTAGTCTTTGATTAATGAATTACAGGATGTTGTTGCTAAGAGATGTCTCCACATCAAAAAAACATAGAACAGCAAGTTGGAAGGGATCTCAAGGATCATCTGGTCCAAATTTTCTAGGTAATAGTATAGTTTAAATGAGATGGCCAGGACCATGTCAAGCTGAGTGTATAAACTGTCCAATGTAGGAGAATCCACTATTTCCCCTGGGAAATTATTCTAATGTCTAAATGTTGTCATGGTGAAAAATTTTCTTCTGGAAATCATCTCAATCCCACACACAAATGCCTGGGACAAGGCAATGAACATCAGTCTACTGCATCTAAATGGCTCAGACAAGTAATAAGGGTAAGAAGTTTGTCAACTTTCAGACACCATGTATGAAAATGGGATGTCACAATGGGTGTAACAGAAAAACAAAAGGTAACAGTATTAGTAATAAGGCCCCAACAACACAGGCTGGTTCTCCTACAGAAACTGATTCACTTGGTTCTCTCCTGGGAACAGTCCACTATAGCCCTCAGAGGACAGACTCGCATATTCACAGACTGCATCTGGTTGGAAGGGACCCTCAAAGGTCATCCTGTCCAGCATCTCCAATAGCTTCAGTTAGTATTCTAAGTCTCAAAATAGTTACTATTTTTTCCTCAGTACTCAGTTTTATCTAACTAGAACCTCAGTGATAATGATGTTCATCTACAGTGCTTCTGAACCCCTCTGTTTCTGCCTGCTTCAGCTGTCTTTGCACAACTGACCTGCAGAACCATGCTATAAAGCAGAGAAAAAGTTGACCAAGTTTATGCATGCATTTATAAACATGCATGTACAAAGACATAAAAATGTATTTCAGCAATATAAAACTATTATGCTTACTTTTAAATTTATAAAAATGGAGGCATTCCAACACATGTTCCTGCGTGATTTACTCTAGGTGATCCTGAGTTGCTCTAGCAGGAAAGTTGGACTAGACAAGTTTTGAAATCCACCAGTGTTATTCATAACCAAATAATGCAAGACATACTTTACCTTTGACACACTTTCATTTTCTAACGGGATAAATCTTCCGTTAGAAACAAACAGAACTGCTTCTCCATAGCTTCAATTATGGAGCCTCCAATTACTGATGATAATGCTCCACATTAATTAGAGCATATATGAACAGCTTGTTTGTTATAAATGCTAAAAAGAATCACTACTAAGCATTTAGAGACAACTGAAATGCATACCTGGTTTCCCCACTACTGTTAACGGCAGCTCTTTTTTAACACTCTCAGAAAATGACGACTTCCTTGAACACTTGGACTAAAAGATGGAGGGGAAGACTGGATTCATTAAGAAACAAACTTGCTCACAGTTTGTACCTGTAACTTTAACAGTAAATTATTCTCTTTTAATATTTTAGAATCATAGAATCAGTCAGGGTTGGAAGGGACCACAAGGATCATCTAGTTCCAACCCCCCTACTATGGCCAGGGACAACCTACCCTAGAGCAGGCTGCCCACAGCCTCAGCCAGCCTGGCCTGAAACACCTCCAGCCATGGGGCCTCAACCACCCCCCTGGGCAACCCATTCCAGCCTCTCACCACTCTCATGCTCATCCACATCCAGCCTGAATCTTACCACCTCCAGCTTTGCCCTATTGCCCCTAGTCCTGTCACTCCCTAATAGCCTAAAAAGTCCTTCCATGGCTTTTTTGTAGGCCCCCTTCAGATACTGGAAGGCCACAAGAAGGTCACCTCGCAGCTTCTTCTTCTCCAAACTGAACAGCCCCTACTCTTTCAGTTTGTCCTCACAGAAGAGCTGCTCCAGCCCTCTGAGCATCCTCGTGGCCATTCTCTGGACACACTCCAGCACATCCACATCCTTCTTGTAATGGGAGCTCCAGAACTGGATGCAGTACTCCAGGTGGGGTCTCAGCAGAGCAGAGTAGAGGGGAAGAATCACCTCCCTTGCCCTGCTGGCCACACTTCTCCTGATGCAGCTGAGGCTCTGGTTGGCCCTCCATACTACAAGTGCACACTGCTGGCTCATGTTGAGCTTCTGGTCCAGCAGCACCCTCAAGTCCCTCTCCTCAGGGCTGCTCTCCAGCCACTCACTGCCCAGCCTGGATTTGTGCTTGGGATTGCCTTGACCCAGATGTAGGACCTTGCACTTGGTCTTGTTGAATCTCATGAGGTTGGATTGTGCCCACCTCTTCATTTTGTGAGGGAGGACAGAGACAAGCTTGTAGTCTTCTCTCTTCACCTAAGCAATAGCAGTTGTTTAAATAAGTAAATCTCCAATAGAATGAAGACCATAGAGTTATGTTTTTGTGTGATGCAGTGCACTGTTTGCATAGCTTTACTTATTTAGCATGAGTAGCTTCCATTTGCTGAAGCCTGAGGTTGTCAGCTAAACTTTTCCACTAGGATTTACTGAATTGTACCTAGTTAGTCAAAACAGGGCCTCCAGAACCAGTGTAAAACAAAATCTAAGGAAGCTCCAATACTACAACACCAACAGCAGTAGCAACTAGTCAAGGTAGTGAACTCAAGTAGTCAGAAGATGTTGGAGCATCTCAGGCCAGACCGAAGGGCATGTGGAAGGCAAGTGAAGATGACACACAAGTGGGATAAACAGTATGTCAGGGTAAAAATGCTTTCCTCAAGTCCTTCTATGGAGACACCCAGCTTGAGCTGACCCTGCTGCTGAAACATGCTAATAGATTATTTATTTTTATGTTATTCTCTGCCTGAGACTGCTGCAGGAAGTCCAGGGTTCCAGATCATGCATGTTTAACACCCTGTAGCAGGACCAAGAGCATCCAACAGGCATGAAAGAAGAAAAAAACCCATGAGAACAATGTGAATATTCATTTTAAAAGGCAGCATGTATCTCTGAAATCTGTTCAGTTATGCTGTGAGCACTTATAGGCAGACTCCTTTCACAGCTAAGTGAATGTTTTTATTGCCACACTTTCCATTTGTGGCATTTAAGCATAAATGAGTGTGATTCCATGAATAGGGACATTTAAAACCAAGGTCAGGGCTGGCAGAGAACCAGATGTCTACAAGAGGCAGCAAGCAAACAATTATTTTAAGCTTCCCCATTAACTCTTCATCAGGCAATATAAGATAATACTGAGAGTGACAGGTTGACTGCCACACTGGAGAGCCATCATCTCAGAAATGTATGACTTAACAAAAAGCTGTTTACCTTTGAAAAGCAAAATATGATACCAGGTTTCACCTTCAAGTCAAAGTGACCTGAAGCTTTTGTAAAGGAGTTGAAGTACCATAGGAAATAAGTACCTGCTTAGAGCCAGTGGCCTCACAGGTGAAAGTTGTCAGCAGAGTATGCTGAGTTCCCCTCTGCTTGGGCCCCCAACATGACTCAGGGCAGAAATATTTAGAAACAAGGGCAGGATCCCGTCTCTACAGCCACTCAGTCTTCAGCCTGCTCCCAGGCCTCCCTGAGGTCTACCAGCTGTGGTAACAAACTATATTGGCTAGCAATTTCCCACATATACTTCCTTCTGTCTTTAGAGCGAGACATGCCTGAAATAATGGGAAACATTATTTGAGTAATTTAAAATAACTTGCACAGAACTGATCAAACCACTGCATAAAGCATCTTGTATGTTGTGTGGTGGCACTATGCTTCAACAGCTAAATTAAACTAAAAAACACAAGTTAAAATAGGATGTCCCTGCACCATAACACTCATGCAATTACTGCTTTTTGCTTTGCCAGCAACAACTAAGTCAGATGTAAATCCCAAGAGCAGTCAGATACTTTAGCCACCTTGCCCACCTCACAATACAGAGGCTAAATCTCATCTATTCTGCATAAGATACAAGAATGAGTGTAAAAGTGAAACCAAGGCAAACGTCTTACTATAATACAGCAGGTTTATGTAACAGTGCTGCTACTCATGAGCTTTGTGATAGGTGTCAGCTCTTATTACAAGGATATGAGAGATTTAAAATGACGAAGAAGGAAAAAAAAGATCAGAGTACAGTCTGACATGAACCTATCTGTCAAACCACAAAAAAAGCATGAAGAGTAAAATTAACTGATTTACAGTAGGAGCTACTGAATTATTTAGAATGTACTAATTAGTCTGTTTATATAAAGGTAGAAGGTTAACAGCAAAACATAGTTTTATGAGCTTAATTCATAGAATCAGTCAGGGTTGGAAGGGACCACAAGGATCATCCAGTTCCAACCCCCCTACTATGGCCAGGGACAACCTACCCTAGAGCAGGCTGCCCACAGCCTCAGCCAGCCTGGCCTGAAACACCTCCAGCCATGGGGCCTCAACCACCTCCCTGGGCAACCCATATGATCTTTATCCACTTCTAAATGTCCAAGTTCTAGACTAATTTCAAACCCAAATCAATTTATTGAACAGGCTTTCCAGACTTCTTCCCTTTAGAGGAACAGGTTAATAGAAAATCTGCAACAATATAATCCACATGGTAATGTTTTGTTTCCTTTTGTTGCTGTTTTAACATCTCAGTGTTTATCAAACAGCTCTGTACACGTTTGGACAACAGCATCCCTTACATGAAAGATACTCTTCTCTCTAGATTTTATACAGCCTATGGGACCTCCTTCTGTTATTTTTCTCATATGCTCATTTCTTATGATGCATTAGTTGCTTTCTGGCCAGAAGAAGCATCAGATTCTCTCAGACCACACAGACACTTTTCAGAAAACTTTTATGAACTCATGATCCTCTCCCACCTCTGATACCCAACTTTTCTAAACTGACCACATCTCAGTCTTCTCCTCCCACCCTGGTTTTATTACAGGACACTCACATAGAATACTTAGTGTTTCTATTTCAATGGTGTGGAAATCAATTCAGTACTGGCATTACTCCCTGTCTGCTGAAGAAAGGCAATTTGTCAGATGCAACCATGAAAAGACTCTATATGTTTTAAGAAATGCTACATTCAAATGCATAGCCTGTAAGCAAATAGCGGCTCTGAGCCTGAGCTGCAAGAAAGTCACTCCGTGAGCCAAGCGCCAGAGCCCAAAAGCCATAGCCTGAGGCCTGAGACACTACTATAGCCCGGGAGCTGGGAAAAGCTCCACGAGCCAAGCACCAGAGCCCGAAAGTTGCTCACAAGAGAGAACCACCACTCACCCAGCCAGCAAGCAGAACTCAGTGCAGCATCCTGTGAACCGCAAGAAAACCACACTGTTGCTGAAGCTGGCAAAAAGGCTGCCAAAAAGTGGCAGTGGAAGGTGCTAGTTTGAAGCTAGCTAGAATGTTTTGTTGAGGAGGATTACAGGCTGTGAAAAGAAAACAATGGTGACGTCTACTTCACTCATAGGCTTGCTGAGATTATAAGAACAAGAATATAAATATAGGTAACAGAGTCACTCTCTGGGCTTTTTCGGCTGAACTTCTCTTTCTCTCTAGCCTAACCTGCCATCTGTGTGACTAATTCACCTGCTTTCTAATACCCCGGCTGACCCTCAAAACTACCTTAAACATAAGACAAGATCTGGGGTAAGGTGGAGGAGTGGGAGGAAGGTGGAAGGGCAGTTGGGAGTCCCTCCCAGTGACTCAGGTTTCTGGGAGGGCTGTTGTGTTTCTGCATTACCTTTTACCTTGTTTATTTCTGTATATAATTGTATATATTGTAAATAACTTCTTGCATATTGTGCTAAGCTGTAAATAATAAGCTTCAGTCAATTTCCAGAGCTGCTGAGTCTAGTATGGGTGATTTTACAAAGTGTGGAGGGGGAAGGGTAACACCTAAACCATCACAATGAGCAACAATGCCACCTTGCCACAGTCTACAATGCCCTTGGTGGCAAAGCTTTCCTCCAAGACCACTCTCTCTTCAGTGGCAAGACTGCCACAGGAAAATCAAAGCTGTAAACTCTCCAGATGGCAAAGTTTCCTCTGGCACAGTTCACCATGTGGCAAAGCCTCCACATGGTAGACACCATCTTTGTTTACTTGTGCAACCACACAGTATTTTGGATTATAAAACACTGCAGACCTAGAAAGCTTCCAGGAACTAATCTTAAGAGTGTTAAGGGTTGGAGTGGATCCCTCTCCCAATAACTTATTGTAAATCTGCCCCAGAGAGAGAAAATTCACTGCAACTCAGGATTTGGGAAGTCAGGAAATGAGATTGTAATTTTACAGTTAAACTAAATATAACAGTATAGACAAAACATACTTTTACAGAATATAGCAACCTTAGAGGAGGTGAGGACAAAGTAAAGTGGCAGCAAAGCAGCAGCCCAAACAAGTGGTGGGGAGAGATATCAGCAAGTGCATCAAAGCAACAAAGGGCAGATAATGCTCCAATGAAATTATATTAACATCCACAAATGCCACTTTATGGCCTATCCTTGGCATCTCTACCTCTTCACTCAGAGACTCCAGTACTTTTCCACTTTACAATCAATGACCAAATTTCTGTGTTCCTAATTCTTTTTAAGTCTGAGCTAGAATTCTAGCTCAAACAGCCAGTGAGTAAACCGAATATTTTTGTTTACATAAAGTCTCTGTAAAGGTTCTTGCCAGCCACCTTTGCTTAGCAGCCATAGAATCCCCTTGGGGGCAAGATGGCATTTTTCCACAAATCTCTTTCTTGATTTAAATTACTGTTTGTGAATCTCTAACTTGACTTAAATTGTTTAAACTGTTTATATGTACATTTTGTGTAAATCACTAATCACAACTGAATACCTGAACCTGTAAATAAGTTACAGAGATATTTTTTTAAATTAATAAGTAATTAATCTATTTTAATTAATGTCTGCACCTGAATAAACCTATAGACCTTAGAATCATAGAATCAGCCAGGGTTGGAAGGGACCACAAGGATTATCTAGTTCCCACCCACTGCCATGGCCAGGGACCTTAGATCCTTAAGCACTGAAACAATAGGGTCTCTTTTGGTGTTGCCACAATGTCATGCCAGTGGAAAAATGTTTAAAGGACTTTGATCTGACAGGCTAATAGAATTTTAGATGCACCCATCTCCTTCAGTAGGTATTAGCAACATACAATATTGTCAGCTTTTTCAGTCTAGAAAGGTGTTTCAGATACATCTTGTGTTGTAAGTCTTTCCCTACAACTTTCCTATCATATTGATCTGTTCTCATAACCCAATTGAGGAAGAAAGAAGAGTCTGTGAAACTGCACAGAAACAATCCATGGAGAATAGGAGAAGAATAAGAAATAAGGAAAGAGGTGGGAGAAGAGAGAAAGCCATTCAATTTAGTTCAGGACATCTTAGATGTTACCGCAATAAGAGTGAATAAAACATGTTGTACATTAGTCTGAGTTTAGCAGCTTTTCATTTAAGTGTTAAAAGGGATATTATATTACCAATAATGTACATTGGTCTGATTACAAAGCTCTTTGTCAAAATACTGAGTAAAGAACTAACCTCTCAAAGAAAAAAGCCCATTTGCAATCAAAATGCTACATCAGAGCACTTTAGCAGTTACAGATAATCCAGTCTGAGCTCACCTAGATCATAGAAAAGAATCATAGAATCAGTCAGGGTTGGAAGGGACCACAAGGATCATCCAGTTCCAACCCCTCTGCCCCTGCCATGGTCAGGTACAACCTACCCTAGAGCAGGCTGCCCACAGCCTCAGCCAGCCTGGCCTTAAACACCTCCAGGCATGGGCCTCAACCACCTCCCTGGGCAATCCATTCCAGCCTCTCACCATTCTCATACTGAACAACTTCCTCCTCACGGCCAGGCTGAACTTACTCATCTCCAGCTTCGCTCCATTCCCCCCAGTCCTGTCACTCCCTGATATCCTGAAAAGTCCCTCCCCAGTTTTTTTGTAGGCCCCCTTCAGATACTGGAAGGCCACAAGAAGGTCACCTCTGAGCCTCCTCTTCTCCAGACTGAACAGCCACAACTCTTTCAGTCTGTCCTCACAGAAGAGCTGCTCCAGCCCTCTGAGCATCCTCATGGTCCTCCTCTGGACATGCTCCAGCATATCCACATCCTTCTTGTAACAGGGGCTCCATAACTGGAGTCAGTACTCCAGGTGGGGTCTCAGCAGAGCAGAGGGGAAGAATCACCTCTCTCACCCTGCTGGCCACACTTCTCCTGATGCAGGCCAGACTCTGGTTGGCCCTCCAGGCTGCAAGTGCACACTGTTGGCTCATGTTGAGCCTCTCATCCACCAGCATCCCCAAGTCCCTCTCCTCAGGGCTGCTCTCCAGCCACTCACTGCCCAGCCTGGATTCGTGCTTGGGATTGCTTGTTTCATTCTGCAGAAGACATGCAGGATCCCTTGGGATTTTGAAGGATTATTAGTCACATAGTCCCTAACCTCTTTGTAATGAGCTCTTCTCATGGCAAGAATTTGCATAGAGAAACACCTCCTTTGCAGCATTTTGCTGCATCTTTAGTGTGCTGTATTACAAGGAGCAAAAATGATGAAGAAAACAAACATGGTTTGTTCTTTGAGTGTCCATAATGCTGAAGAGCTATTTGAGGGCACTGCTGGAAGAATTAAAATCTTTTTAACTTTCCAGCTTCTAGTACTTATGTGACTAAAATCCACACTTTTGATAGTCAAGTTAATCTATACACAGAGTTTCAATGTGTTGTACACTCCTCCCATTCTTACAGCATCAAACAGATTTTCATGCCCTGACAGTACGTTATCTTTCCAAGGGTAATCTGGGTAGCCATGCAGACTTTGACTCTGAATTTCTAAAGAAATAAGATTTACACAACCAGACTGTCTATTAGCTTCAGTCAAATATGAAGGAAGGAAGCAAGCAAGTACAGTGCCACACAAGTCCTGGAAACCCAACCCAGCACACAGAAGCATGTGTTTGGGGTATCAATAGCAAGGCAGAACAGCCTGCAAGGCTGACTTGGAGCCTGCATGAGGAGTAGGCATGCATGACTCTGGACTCACATTCTGCATGCCATCCTACCCTGCACAGCCTTGTCAGAGAGACACAGGAGATCTTGGAGTCTGGGGGAGGTGGAAGACAGGGAAGAAAACGAAAAGTCTATAATGAACTTGACCATAAAAGTCCAAAAGAAAATCACAACTAATTCTACTTTTGGCAGATTTTTACATAGTGAAAGATGTAACTGGAACTGGCCAATCGAACCTCCACCTCTAACAGCGTGCAGCCTCAGGTACACATCAAAACAGCTGCGGGAAGTCAATATTCACAAGTTCATAGTAGTTTGACAGCTGTATTCATGAATTTCAGTCATGTGCAGAACGGCCCAGGCTCTCACCTTCAGTGCAGGGCATTCTGCAACACTTATGGACTCTCACGATAAAGGGGCCATGACATAGCTGTAGAGCAGAACCTTCATGTATGAATTCAAAGAATTTTTATTTCTATGCCCTATAAGTAAATACTAAGTATTTGCTTTATTTTCTGCAAACTACCGAACTTGATTCTTTTGACAAAGCACAGGTGTCCCTGGATTCATAATAGCAAGTGGGAGCTAGAAGAAATTGCATGCCTTACAGGACAGCCAGACCTCTGAACTGTTTCTGAGGCTGTTTCACTAAAGACTTTAGAGGGAGTTTGATTGAAGTTGTCAGCTGAACAGCAGCCAACACAAATGCAATAATCAAAGAAGCATGACTAGGAGGAGATGAGGCAGAAAATCACTTTAAAGGCTGCACTTGTATAATCATTGGAAAAAGAATCCCAAAATATTCAAATACTTTGGTCATTCCACACACAAGTCTTGAAGCTCTTAGGCAATGCTCAGACAGCTCTCAACAACGTTGGGAGCAATTCTTTTTTTTTAACAACAATGTCTATTTTCTACAATATGCTCAGAACCACGCAAGAAAGCAAAGAAGTACATTCCCTTGTAACAGCAGCAAGTCACCCAGAACACATAGTAACTGCTAGGATGAAACTGAAGATAGAAAATACTAGAGATTGTTCAAGCAATCAAGTGTATTTACAAAACTCATACTAATATCCAGCCAGGTATGCCCATTTGTTCATTGCAGTGAGCTAACAAGTTCTCGCAGAGGGGAGAAATTAATTAATGCGAGA
>WAAF01006395.1:0-13830 GCA_013400475.1 Tricholaema leucomelas | reverse complement strand
TTCCAACCCTGACTGATTCTGTGACTCAATCAGGACAATGACTTTTCAAGTGCACATATGTTTTCATCTGTCTGACATTTAGCATCCCGCTGCTCCTATCATCTTCCACGGTTCTTTTCCATTCCTTGATCTGCTGCTCTGCTTTCCTATATATTGAAGACATTCCTGAAAGAAGTAGTGCTTTTCCACCATCACCCTTCCTTTAGAAACTCTTTGTGAGCAGTGTCTTCCAACTTAGATCAGCAGCAGGAAGGCTTAGCAACATAGAACCGTCAAAATACGTTGTCTTGTAGATTTGTACACTCCCACCTTGAATCTCCCACTCTTGTGGTGACAGCATGCCATGTATTTTGAGCTTCATCAGTGTCTCAAACTGTTTAGATCCTAGCAAAAGCTAATTGCCTGCTTTACTTTGCATTTTAGAAATGTTGCCCTTTGGAAAAGTTTGCTTTCTACTAGCTGATACAGATTGCAGCCAACTTCCATGTGCCTTATTGTATTTGAATTGCAAGTGGGTCCAAGGATCCTTTGTTTAAGGAAGCTAAAGATTTAAAGCCCGTGTTAAATAGTGGTGAGTTAGATCTCATTTAAATGAGAAATCTCCACCATGGTGACATAGGCCTAAGTATGGATTATGCAGTAGATTGTGCTATTTAGGGCAGCTTTAGGCCTGCAGGGTTAAGGTAGTTTTAAAGACGAACCAGCTGAATTGAATTACCCTTTAATATCCATGGGTTTAGAAGATTTTCCTATGACTAATTGGTCTGATGATCTCAGTAGATGCTCTACTCTGTTTAATTCTGAGTAAAATTATGCTCTTGTCTGGGCTTTTTTGCTCTGTGAAACGTCTGATAAATAAGAAACACTGAATCTGCCAATAAGACGAATCATAGAAGCAGTCAGGGTTGGAAGGGACCACAAGAACCATCCAGTTCCAACCCCCCTGCCATGGAGAGGGACACCCTAGCTTAGATCGGGCTGGCCACAGCCTCATCCAGCCTGGCCTTAAAAACCTCCAGGGATGGGGCCTCAGCCACCTCTCTGGGCAACCCATTCCAGGGTCTCACTGCTCTCATGCTGAACATCTTCCTCCTCAGTAAGTTTTTGTAGTCATGAACAATCTTGTAAATCAATTCTTTTAAACAAAGTGGACTTACTCTGTCAAACCATTTTGTAACTTAAGGTTAATAATGAGACATTTGACTTCCTTTAACATGGATAACTAATTTTAAAAGAAGTGTACCATTGTTTCTTTGCTAGGTTGATGACTTAGTGAATAAGCAAAGATACCATTCTTGAGGTTACTTCTTTCAGAATTCAGATTGTTTGCTATTAATATTCTCTAAGAACATTGGACTGTAAACTCTTATTTTGACTCTTTAAAATAAAACCATGTCAAAAAAACTTTTCTGATTTCATTGTATCAGCACATTAATTTGACCTCAACACATTCAGTGTGCCCAGGTGGCCAAGAAGGCAAACAGCATTCTGGCCTGTATCAGCAGTGGTGTGACCAGCAGGAGTAGGGAGGTGATCGTGTCCCTGTACTCAGCACTCGTGAGACCACACCTCGAGTACTGTGTCCAGTTTTGGCCACCTATAGGAGGGACATTGAGGTGCAGGAGCAGGTGCAGAGAAGGGCAACGAGGCTGGGGAGAGGTCTGGCAAACATGACCTGTGAGCAGCGGCTGAGGGAGCTGGGGGTGTTTAGTCTGGAGAGGAGGAGGCTCAGAGGGGACCTTATTGCCCTCTACAGCTACCTAAAAGGAGGTTGTAGTGAGGCTGGAGCTGGTCTCTTCTCCCGAATTACTAATGATAGGACAAGAGGAAATGGCCTCAAGTTGCGTCAGGGGAGGTTTAGGATGGATGTTGGGAGGAAGTTCTTTACTGATCAGGTGGTCAGGCACTGGAACAGGCTGTCCAGGGAGGTGGTGGAGTCACCATCCCTGGAGGGGTTTAAAAAGAGAGGGGATGTGGTGCCTGAGGCTGTGGTCTGGTGATGAANGGTTTACTCAAGGATTTGTCAGTGTGAAACTAATGATTGGACTCAATGAGCTTGAAGGGCTTTTCTAATCTAAGAAATTCTGTGATTGTGTTGTTAGTTAAATAGCTCTTGAGAGCATTTTAGATAGGTTAAGTAATGAAAAGATATGGGAACATTCTATTGCTTTGATCACACTGCTTCTCAGTCCTGAACAGAATGAGGAAAGAAAATCTACATCATTTAAAATCATTGCAGTACCCTTTGTTGTTGTTGTTATTGCTATTCAGCCAGCTAAAGATCTTGCAAGAAAGCAGAGTGTAGGTGATAAAGGGAATTTAAAGATAATCTAATTCATACTCTTAATCCGGTAAAGACTGAAATACTTCTCTTGAGTAAAGAATTTGAATGTCCAGGTAACCTTACCTATTCCTAGCCTCCTTTATACCCAACTGTGGTGGGTTGGGTGTTCACTCCCTGATAATCCTGAAAAGTCCTTCCCCAGCTTTATTGTAGTCCCCCTTCAGAAACTGAAAGGCCACAATAAGGTCACCTGGGAGCCTCCTCTTCTGGACACGTTCTCGTGCAGCTTGATCTAGGTGAAGCTGCTTTAGCAGGGAGGTTGGACTAGATGATCTCTAGAGGTCCAGTCTTTCCCCTACTACTCTGTGACTCTGTGTAGCTCCTCTCATGCTCTAGGGTCTCAGCTACACTGTTCTTAGACCAACCATTACAGTTTTGTTTTACGCATGTACATCATTTTCCTGCCTGTATTTTTGGTGACGTTTGCCTCTATATTAATTTCTGAGGTTTTTTTTCCCCTCGTTTTACGTCACAACTGAGCTGCTTTCACTTTTTCTTGCTTTGCTCATTTGGTAGCAGGAGTTTCTGCTGCCTGATAGATAGTCAGCCATCGCCATGCTTTCCATCATGTTGCCCCACTGTCTCACTGTAAACATCCGCCAGGCTGCTGCCTTTGAGTTGGGTTTTAAAATTAGCCAACAAATACAGCTAGATCGACACATCCTCCTACCACCCTCACCAAAATAGTTTTCATTGCTTCCGTGCACTCCCCACTCTTTCTTTACCCATCTGTTCTCTTTTTTTCCCTCATACTTGGATTCTTAGTTGTTGGAGCAGGGACTGTCTTATTTATTCCACCTCTACAGTGACTAAACCAGCAGGAACTTAGTTTATTCAATAATGCAAGTAGTGAAGAACATGAAATGTCTGCATTTTTAAACATGGGCTCCAGAGCAGCTCTTCATTGGAATAATTGAATGGTTTAGGTTGGAAGGGACCTCAAGGATCATCCAGCTCCAACCCCCTGCCATAGGCAGGGACACCTCCCACTAGAGCAGGTTGCTCAAGGCCTCATCCAGCCTGGCCTTCAACGCCTCCAGGGAGGAAGCATCCACAACCTCCCTGGGCAACCTGTTCCAGTGTCTTACCACCCTCACTGTAAAGAACTTCCTCCTAACATCCAGTCTAAATCTCCCCTCTGCCAGTTCAAACCCATTCCCCCTCATCCTGACATTACCAGACCTTGTCAATAGTCCCTCCCCAGCCTTCCTGTAGGCTCCCTTCAGATACTGGAAAGCCACTCTAAGGTCTCCTCGAAGCCTTCTCTTCTCCAGGCTGCAGAGCCCCAACTCTCTCAGCCTGTCCTCATAGCAGAGCTGCTGCAGCCCTCTGATCATCTTTGTGGCTCTCCCCTGGACCCGCTCCAGCAGTTCCATGTCCTTCTTGTGTTGGTGGCTCCAGAACTGCACACAGTACTCCAGGTGGGGTCTGAGGAGAGCAGAGTAAAGGGGGAGAATCCCCTCCCTTGCCCTGCTGCCCACACTGCTCTTGCTGCAGCCCAGCACAGGGTTGCTGTCTGGGCTGCATGTGCACACTGTTGGCTCATGTTGAGCTTTTCATCAACCCAGACCCCCAGGTCCTTCTGTGTCAGAAATAGAGCACAGTGTCAGGAAAGGGAGTATCTGGACGTTCTGGATGCTGTCAAAGATAAACACAATGCACAATATCAATTGGGAAGAAGTTATGTCTGAGCTGCATGCAGAAAAAGATTAGCATAGCCATGCAACCACTGCAAATATCTCTTGTAGTTGACGACTGAAGTAATTAATAGGTGTTCAAGAAAAGACTGGATGAGGCATTTAGTGCCATGGTCTAGATGGCTGGCTAGGGCTGGGTGCTAGGTTGGTCTGGTTGATCTTGGAGGTCTCTTCCAACCTGGTTGATTCTATGATTCTTGTCATCCAGGAGCTCTCAGGCAGTTCAAGTTTACTAATAGACCAATAAGTCTGGAAGTAATTAAATGTTGTAAAGTGATTTGCTTACTATATCTTACGGAGAGCAAGAGCTGAATGTTTATTTGCAGGGATATGGAAAATCCTATGTATGTATTGGAAAAAAAAAGACATTTAATATTCAGGGGTTTTTTGAAGCATATTTTAATGGCACTTTTGCACTAATTCCTATGGACATATTTTTCATTTCATTAATGTAGCTCTAAATGAAAAGCTCTTTCATCTTTTTTTTCCTGTTCTGTTACCATCTTAGAAGTCAGTTTCATTTTGGAATTTAACATTTTTGTCACGGCTCTGCCACTCTCGATGCATGAAATAGTACCAAGGCAAAATGCAAGAAGACCAAGAAGTGACATAAGAAAGAGAATAGCAAGAGTCAACAGTTAAATCCTGTGCTGCAGTTGTACTCTCAAATTAAGTCATCTGTATATTGTGTAGCAAGTACCATTTATTCCATTCAGCAGATGGAAAAAATGAGACTAAGGTGCAAGAATCTATTTCAGTTTGTCACTCAAACTAGGAATAGAAAGAGAAATAAAATCCAAATCTACTTCCCCATTACAAGAGGGATGTGGAAATGCTGGAGCGTGTCCAGAGAAGGGCCAGGAGGATGCTCAGAGGGCTGCAGCAGCTCTGCTGTGAGGACAGACTGAAAGAGTTGGGGCTGTGCAGTCTGGAGAAGAGGAGGCTCCCAGGTGACCTTCTTGTGGCCTTTCAGTATCTGAAGGGAGCCTACAAAAAAGTTGGGGAGGGACTTTTCAGGATATCAGTGAGTGACAGGACTGGGGGAATGGAGCAAAGCTGGAGGTGGGGAGATTCACACATGGCCACAGGGACTGCCCAAGTGTGTCTTGGGCTTGTAAGGCACCTTCTTTTCTCAGAAGGAGTTGTGCATTGATGCCAGCTGCTGGTGCAGATCACCACCATTCTTGGCTGTTATAGCTTTTTTCTACTGGAGCAGAAGCTAGAGACAGAAACTGAGTTTCTTTTAGGGTATCAGGTAGTGACAGGACTAGGGAGAATGGAGCAAAGCTGGAGATGGGTAGGTTCAGGCTGGATGTGAGGAGGAAGTTGTTCACCACGAGAGTGGTGAGAGCCTGGAATGGGTTGCCCAGGGAGGTGGTTGAGGCCCCATCCCTGGAGGTGTTTAAGGCCAGGCTGGATGAGGCTGTGGGCAGCCTGCTCTAGGGTAGGGTGTCCCTTGGCATGTCAGGGGGTTTGGAACTAGGTGATCCTTGTGGTCCCTTCCAACCCTGACTGATTCTATGATTCTCCCTGGTTATTTGCTTAGAGTTAGGATAGCTTTAGTTTACTGTGGTAAGAGGAGCTGCCCTGTTCAGAAGAGATGTTGATGATAAGGATGTGGCTGGTGCTGTTTCAGCAGGAGGCACTTGTTTGCCTAGGGTTTACATGTCTATGCCCTGGTAGGACAATCTGACTGTTTCATTTTCTGAAAAAGGGCAGTGAGCTACTGCTGCTATCAGTCAGAAATACTTAGCTTGAGTGCAATGACCTTGGCAGAAATATAACAAAACATGAGTGTAAGGAAGGATGAGAGTGATTGGTGAGACCCCACCTTGCGTACTGCATTCAGGTTTGGGCTCCCCAGTTTAAGAGGGACAGGGATCTGCTGGAGAAGGTCCAGCAGAGAGCACCAAGGATGATTAGGGAACTGGACGGCATGGCTTATGAGGAGAGGCTGAGGGACCTGGGGCTGCTTAGTCTGGTGAAGAGAAGACTGAGAGGGGATCTGAAAAATGTTATAAACATCTGGGGACTGGGGGTCAGGAAGGGGGGGACAGGCTCTGCTCACTTGCTTCCTGGGACAGGACAAGGAGCAATGGGTGTAAGCTGCAGTACAGGACATTCCACCTCAACACAAGGGGGAACTTCTTTACTGTAAGGGTCCCAGAACACTGGAACGGGCTGCCCAGAGAGGTTGTGGAGCCTCCTTCTCTGGAGACTTTCAAGGCCTGTCTGGATGTGTTCCTCTGTGATCTGTACTAGACTGAGTGGTCCTGCTCTGGCAGGGGGGTTGGACTGAATGATCTCTTTGGGTCTCTTCCAATCCATGACATTCTGTCAGCCTGTGACTACAGAAGGTATTTAATGAACTAGAAGAGAGCTCTTCTGGCTAGCAGAATCTGGTTGCCACTGTCTCTATGTTTGAGATGCTAGGGGTTTCATGTATATGTAAGAATGATTTGAAATCTACAGCACATCATTGTTCTTAATTTAGGATAGAATACAACAGAACAGAACGGAATAGAATAGAATAGAGTAGAATAGAATAGAATAGAATAGAATAGAATAGAATAGAATAGAGTCAACCAGATTGGAAGAGACCTCCAAGATCATCCAGTCCAACCTAGCACCCAGCCCTATCCAGTCAACCAGACCATGCCACTAAGTGTCTCATCCAGTCTTCTCTTGAACACCTCCAGGGATGGCGACTCCACCACTTCCTCTCTTTGGGTGGCTTCTGTGTCAAATTATTTGATCACTAGTACCCATGGATTTAAAGGACAATATTTGTAAAGATGGAAATGAGATACAGGACTCCAAAAATTTAGCTGTATAGTCTCAGGATTCATAGTACAGCTTAGAAAAATCTTCATTTTTATGGTGGCTTTAGGAATGTAATATATACATATGGATCTGTTCATAACAACTACCTGAAGGGAGGCTGTAGCCAGGTGGGGTTGGTCTCTTCTGCCAGGCCACCAGCAAGAGAACAAGGGGACATAGCCTCAAGTTGTGCCAGGGGAGGTATAGGCTGGATGTTAGGAGGAAGTTGTTGTCAGAGAGAGTGATTGGCATTGGAATGGGCTGCCCAGGGAGGTGGTGGAGTTGCTGTCCCTGGAGGTGTTGAAGGAAAGCCTGGCTGAGGCACTTAGTGCCATGGTCTAGTTGATTGGCTAGGGCTGGACTGGATGATCTTGGTTGGATAGGTTGCACTGGATGGATAGGTTGGACTGGGTGATCTTGGAGGTCTCATCCAACCTGGCTGATTCTGTGATAGGGTACTCCATGATAATGTCTTACATGTAAATGTTGAAGCATGCATGCTTATTGGGCAAGTAGAAAATCTCAATCACTGACACAGTTAGAATTCTAATTTGTACTTGAGCTGTAACTTGTTTTGTAGGTGTGAGTCACAAGCACCTGCCAACTTGTGCCCTCAAAATGCCCTTTATGTATGAGAACCTGAGGGCAGACTTTAATGTGTGACTTCCATAGAAGAGTTGCTATAATCAATGCTGGATTGATGTGTGTACCTATGGAAGGAAAGTATTTCAATTTGGGGTTCGTATGGCTTGTAACAACTGCATGAAACCCTGTTTTTCTTGTGTCTGTGCAGTGCACTAGGTTAAAACTAAAGCTTTGATCTCTTCACTCAATGCTTAGATCAAGGTAACCCGAATTTTGCCAAAAGCCTTTGGTTTGGAGTTGTCAGACACAGTAGCATGCATAGATGTGCTAAAATGTCCTTTGCAGTTCACTTGGCACTCTTCCTTCATAGTTATTCTCTTTCTCCTCAGGGCTAAGGTCAAAGGATGATTTCCTGTGCTGTCCCTAGCGTATAAGATGTTAGCTGGACCACTGTGATGTGAATTTACTGCACAGAAGAGCAAGGCATAAAATGAATTTTGAGGAATAAAGTGTTTCAGTAACTTAATGCTTCCATTCTATAGCAACTCACAAAAAGATTTTTACATATGGCACAAGAAATTCAGTTGTGCTTAAAGAGTATTTTTGTATAGGAAATATTTGCTTGGCTCCAGGCAGTGACCCAGCAGGTACCTGAGTGTGGATTTTGGCTTAACAGAGATTTGTGTGTATTAGTATGTTGCATAAGGTTGCACATTACTAGATCAGATATACTTGTGCTTCAAGAACACATTTTCTGAAGCTTTTTCACTCTGCTTTTACCTTAGTAGTTTTACTATCTCTGTGACCACAAAAAAAATGTATTAAAATAGATAATATGTTCCTCTTTTGTTATCCACAGCAATGGAGTTTCATGAAAATCTGCATAATATAGGAGCAAGAGAGGGCTTGAAAGAAAGAAAACTACAAAAATCCGTGGAAAGTTTTACATGGAACATTACAATTTTAAAGGTAATGTGTCTTGAGTGCTGCCTCCAGTTCTGGGCTACTCATTTCAAGAGGGATGTTGAGATACTGGAACGTGTCCAGAGAAGGGCAATGAAGCTGGTGAGGGGCCTGGAGCATAGCCCTGTGAGGAGAGGCTGAGGGAGCTGGGGGTGTGCAGCCTGGAGAAGAGGAGGCTCAGGGGGGACCTCATTGCTGCCTACAACTACCTGAAAGGAGGTTGCAACCAGCAACAGAACAAAGGGACACAGTCTCAAGTTGTGCTGGGGGAAGTCTAGGATGGATGTTAGGAGGAAGTTGTTGCCAGAGAGACTGATTGGCGTTGGAATGGGCTGCCCAGGGAGGTGGTGGAGTCACCATCTCTGGAGGTGTTCAAGGAAAGCCTGGATGAGGCACTTAGTGCCATGGTCTGGTTGATTGTCTAGGGCTGGGTGCTAGGTTGGACTGGATGATCTTGGAGGGCTCTTCCAACCTGGTTGATTTTATGATCCTTTCTGTTAGTTACTATATTTTTCTATTCATAACTGCTATTCCAATATTATTACTGGTCAGTTGTTCTGTGTCACAGTTCATCTGGATTTCTTCACATCTATAACCTTGTGGTAAAGCTTATGTAACTTGAAAACAGCAAGTTCTGACTGTGAAGTTGTCTTCTTTTCTGTCGTTGAGAGGTGTTGTTGCCTTCATTGTGACGTTTCTTCTTACAACCTTTGTGCACTAACAGGATCCACTGCAATCTTGAATACATGGGTGAAGTGTAGAGTATTGATTTCTCTGAAGTCCATTGGGCTGAAAGGAAGCTATGGGAGATTTGGCATTTGAAAGGACATGAGAGTGTTAAGGTTAATGCAGGTATTTGAAACAAAAGCCAGTTATTGAAAACAAAAGACTGTTGGTACTGCAGTTAGAGATGAGTCATAGGGTGGTGTGGGTGGGAAGGGAAGTTAAAGGTCATCTAGTTCCAACCCCTCCTGCCATGGCAGGGACACCTTCCACCTGCTCAGGTTGCTCAAGGCCACATCCAACATCCAGGGAGCAGGCATCTGCAATCTCCCTGGGCAACCTGTTGAATGGTGATTAATGATACATACATGAGCCAGCAGTGTGCCCAGGTGGCCAAGAGAGCCAATGGCATCCTGGCCTGGATCAGGAACAGTGTGGCCAGTAGGACAAGGGAGATTATTCTGCCCCTGTACTCAACACTGGTCAGGTCACACTTAAAGTCCTGTGTCCAGTTCTGGGCTCCTCAATTCAAGAGAGATGTTGAGGTGCTGGAACATGTCCAGAGAAGGGCAACGAAGCTGGTGAGGGGCCTGGAACACAAACCCTATGAGGAGAGGCTGAGGGAGCTNTGACTAGAGCTGGGTGATGGTTTGGATTGGATGATCTTGGAGGTCTCTTCCAACCTGATTGATTCTATGATTCTATGAAAATAGATTAGTGATCCAGACTGGAGTAAGTTGAGTGTCTGTGAGCTGCAGATTCTCTTTGTATTTGGTTGAGAACTTTTGCACGTTTCGGCACAACAAAGAGTGAAAAAAAGCTTTCAGGCAGGGACCCTTAAGAAAGTGGAATGTGGAATAGTTTGAGTTTGTTATCACTGGTCTTTCATCTCAGCAAAGTACATATATTTATATGGAGAGCAACATTTTGTCTCTAATTTATTCCCCTGACACTATCCTTACAGCCCAAATTACTCAAGTGTTGTGTTTACATCCACTAATGAGTTCTTGTCTCCCACTCAATCAAATACTTCATCACTACATTAAAGTCTGTTTTCATTCTAAAGAAACTTATTTTCTGCCACACACTTTTTTTCATTTTGAGATGTTACTGAAAATAGAATTCCCTGTTGTCTCCTTATGGTGAACTGCTCCAGCAAACAGCAACGCACCTGTATTTCTCTAGCTTTCCATGACTTTATAGAATCACAGAATCAGTCAGGGTTGGAAGGGACCACAAGGATCATTGAGTTCCAAACCCCCTGTCATGCCCAGGGACACCCTACCCTAGAGCAGGCTGGCCAGAGTCTCATCCAGCCTGGCCTTAAACACCTCCAGGGATGGGGGCCTCAACCACCTCCCTGGGCAACCCATTCCAGGCTCTCACCACTCTCATGTTGAACAACTTCCTCCTCAGGTCCAGCCTGAATCTACCCATCTCCAGCTTTGCTCCATTTTCCTTAGTCTTGTCACTCCCTGATATCCTGAAAAGTCCCTCCCCAGCTTTTTTTGTAGCCCCCTTCAGATTTCACAGTGTGACTTGGTGCCCCTTATGTTGTACTGCAAAAACATAACACAGAGGAGGATCAAAAGGAGGTCTGACATTTGCTGCAGTGTGCACATTTAATGCATTCTAAGAGTATGTGTGCAGGGTCTGGCTGTAGGTAAAAGGACCAGACTGTCACCTTGCTGTTATTTGAAGACAGTGTATGGGATGTGTCAAGTACCATTTCTGTGCTACCTAGGGGAAAGAAAGCATTTGGGCATATGTCAAAGAAATAAGTTCTTAGCCCTCATTACTTTTCTGTCAGAGGTGTCAGATAACAGCTTGGATAAGCAAATCTGTTTAATGCTTCCTGAAACAGCAGTACCTTTGCTTCATCTTGACTTTCCATTCAGAACATAAGGGTTGGTGGGTGGGAGGCTTGCAGTTGGTGAGCTACTGAAATGTGGAGTCGTGATTTCTGCATAAGCCAGGCATGAGGGAACCCACTGCTCTTCAGAGCATATCCTGGCTTCTGTGCATATCCTTAGGATTAAAGGGATTGCAAAGCTAGAAGGCCTTCCTTTTGAAGAGATTCTTGGGAAGAGCTTTTCAACACTGATTTATTTTCTTCCTGCTTGCAGATGAAGATCCTTTCTGCAGGAAGGTACAATTTGTCCCATAATGAATAGTTTAGCCAAAAAATTGGCAAGGTATTTAACCAGCCTGCTGTTGAAACTTCTAATAGGAGATGTTACAGGAAGTTCTGGTGTGTTATGTTTTACCAGCTCTAAAAACTATGTGAGGACAGGGATGGAAGGTGAATGCTCACGGTCTTTAAACATTGATTAAGAGAAGGACAACTTTAGGAAGAATTTCTTTTTTTCTGTGGATTTCTCTGCCTGCACCAAATTAACTTCCCCCTCAAACAGCACAAAAATAAACCCCTTTCTGTTCACTGGCCTCAAATTTTGCTCTTCAGTTGAGCAGCTAACACACTGAAGGCAGTGCCGTGCTGAGATGGATTTAACTTGTTTTTCCTGTGCTTAGGAACAGTATTTCACATATTCTCTTGGCTGTAGTGTAGGAATTCCTGTGCGGCTCAGAAGAGTAGCGCTAAATGATTGTGCTTGAGTGCCATCCTGAGCTCCCCACTGAGCCGTTGTAAAATGCTCACATAGAGTCATAGAATCAAGCCAGGTTGGAAGAGACCTCCAAGATCATCCAGTCCAACCTAGCACCCAGCCCTAGCCAGTCAACTAGACCATGACACGAAGTGCCTCATCCAGTCGTTTCTTCAACACCTCCAGGGATGGTGACTCCACCACCTCCCTGGGCAGCCCATTCCAATGCCAATCACTCTCTCTGCCAACAACTTCCTCCTAACAACCAGCCTGTACAGCTGATTTATTTTCCAAACTAATGAAGCTGCATTTCACCCTCAAGGTACATATTGANACAGGTTCCGCCCCCCCCCCCCCCCCCCCCCCCACAATGGGGACATTTTAACTACAGCTGATGCAATGGAAAGTCTGATAAAATAAGAACATTGACAACTTAGTTCAATGGGAACTCTCTGGTTAGAACATCTGACATAGCTGTTAAGTACCTCTGTGTGTGTGTGCATGCACAAGTTACAATTACAAGTTTAAAGGATTTTGGTTTGCCTAACTTGAAGCCACATGACCAAGGTTATTACTAGTATAGTGTGTTTGAATTCTGCTCAACTACCTCCATCTAGTTTCTCTTACGTGTTTATGCACACATTGCCATTCTCATGCACCCTGTGTACGTGCACATAGGAGACACTTGTTGAAGAGCATCACTTAGAGTAAATCTAGTCTGCTGTAGTGATCTCTCTTGCCTAACTGAGAGATTTAGAGATTGTACATTGTTAGAATGTTCTTTTCTTTCCAATAGACAGTTTGCAAGGCTATTTGCTGGTAATCTATTTATTGGTATTACTCAGACTGATAGCACTCATATTTTCTAAACATAGATGATCACAGTTTCTGCCAGAAAGAGTACACAGTCGAAGAAAGAAAATCACTCTGAGTGTTGTTTGCAGCAGACTCCTACAACAACCTTATGTAACAGTTTATGGACTTTTCTGGCATAGCAAAAACCACCACAGGCTCAGGATTCTGTGAGGACAGACTGAGGGTGTTGGGGCTGTTCAGTCTGCAGAAGAGGAGGCTCCCTGGTGACCTTTTTGTGGCCTTTCAGTGTCTGAAGGGGGCCTACAAAAAAGCTGGGGAGGGACTTTTCAGGCTCTCAGGGAGTGACAGGACTGGGGGGAATGGAGCAAAGCTGGAGGTGGGGAGATTGAGGCTGGACATGAGGAGGAAGTTTTTGAGCATGAGAGTAGTGAGAGGCTGGAATGGGTTACCCAGGGAGGTGGTTGAGGCCCCATCCCTGGAGGTGTTTAAGGCCAGGCTGGATGAGGCTGTGCAGGCTGGATGAGGCTGTGGGCAGCCTGCTCTAGGGTAGGGTGTCCCTGGGCATGGAAGGGGGTTGGAACTGGCTGATCCTTGTGGTCCTTTCCAACCTTGCCTGACTGATTCTGTGATTCTATGATCTTTGATATAAAAGACTACTTAGCAGTCCTTGCAATAAAAAGCTCTGTTGACTGGATAGGGCTGGGTGCTAGGTTGGACTGGATGATCCTGGAGGTCTCTTCCAACCTGGTTGATTCTGTGATTCTAAACTCAGAGTTCAATGGAAGTCCTCAAAATGAAGGTAGGATTCCTAAATGCAGCACTTGTTAGATGCTTCTTGTGCTTCTTAAACGTTTTGTTTTTAATAAATAATCTGAATTTTATAGCCCAAATCTGCAGGTGGATTCAGGCAGCATTGTTGTCACCTTGGAGCATTCATCAAGATTCTGATGGCTGCTACCTAGTCCTGCAGATACTCAGAAGGCCTCCCACGTCCCAGTTCAGTTTGAAGATCTAAAACTACTAGTCTCTTGATGTTGCTGCTCTAATGGGAGTTTGGTTCCTAATTAAACCCATATTTAGAAGTTAGAAGGTTATGTCTTTTATGTTCTGAATCTGTAAATGCGCTCAGAGCACACCAGCTGGGTATGGAGCACTGCACTATGTCCCACTGTACCCAACAGCCGCTGCTAAGAGAAACCCTTTGAGAAAGGAATACTGGCATCTTACATATCCTGATGAGAGCTCTGGGTCTGTCATGGAGGGGTATTCTGCC
>WAAF01006393.1:2734-13175 GCA_013400475.1 Tricholaema leucomelas | reverse complement strand
CTTGGCCAGCAGGGCACATTGCTGTGCCATGGCTAACTTGGTAGCCACCAGGACCCCCAGGTCCCTCTCCACAGGGCTGCTCTCCAGCAGTCACCTCCCAGCCTGTCCTGCTGCAGTTTATTGTTCCTCCCCAGGTGCAGGACTCTGCACTTGTCCCTGTTGAACCTCATCTGGTTCCTCTGTGCCCAGCTCTGTCTGCCCAGGGCTCTCTGGATGGCAGCACAGCCTGCAGCTGTCTCAGCCAAGCCTCCCAGCTTGGTGCCAGCAGCAGACTTGCTGAGCAGCCTCTGTCTGTCTGTGCCCTCAGCAATGGCACTGATGAAGATGTTGAGCAGGACTGGCCCCAGCACTGATCCCTGGGGACTGACTCTCCCTTGTTCCAGTGGGAGGTGTCCCTGCCTACGTCAGGGAGTTGGAACTGGCTGATCCTTGAGGTCCCTTCCAACCTAGACCATACCCTGGTTCCATGAACAAGCCTGGGGGATTAATTAAGCCAGGGCAGGACCTGCCACTTGGCCTAAGCTGAACCTCATCCCATTGGTCTCAGCCCTTCCAGCCAGCCTGCCTGTAGAGCCTTCCTACCCTCAACCAGATCAACTCTCCCTCCCAGTTTAGATGCCAGGGAGGGTGCCCTCAATCCAGATCATTGGTAAATGATGGTAAAGAGAGCAGAGCCCAGCACTGAGCCCTGGGCAGACAGCTGGGGGCTGGGATGCTCTCATCCCAGTGGCAGGCTGCCAGCCCTCGATGGCTTCCCAGGGAACTTGTGCTGGTTTGAGGCTAACTGGAATATTTTAATGAGAAAAATTAGGTGATAGGCTGTGAACAGGAAACAGTGCTGGTGTCTGCTGCACTCCTAGGCTTGCTGAGAGGTAT
Source organism: Tricholaema leucomelas (assembly GCA_013400475.1). NCBI lineage: Eukaryota > Metazoa > Chordata > Aves > Piciformes > Lybiidae > Tricholaema lacrymosa > Tricholaema leucomelas. The sequence continues at coordinate 12,299 of WAAF01006393.1, read as the reverse complement.
AAAATCAAGACCACAAACACAGGTGAGGCAGTGGGTGTCAGTGTGTGTGTGTGTGTCTCTGGGGCAGGTGGTGCCCTGGGCTGCTGCTTCTGTGTAACTAATCCTTCTGCTTCTAACCCCTCTTGCCCATCCTCCAACCACACCTTGCATGCAAGGCAAAGCCTGGGATAAGGTAGAGGGGTGGGAAGGAGGTGGAAAGGAGCCTCACCTGGGGACTCTGGTTTCTGACAGGGCTGTTGTGCTTCTGCGTTACTTTTAAGCTGTGTACTCCTGTACAGAGCTGCAAACATTCATGATCTATTGCAAAGATCTGCTTCTGTATTTGTGGTGGAAGGTCCAAATTGTACCTAGAATACATATCCATCACCTGCCCTAAACACCTGCCTGAACACCCACCTTGGCCCCCACCCTCGTCCTTCTTCCCAGGTGGAAGAGGAGTGGGAAAGCAGACAAAAGCTTTGGTGCCTCTCAGTCTATCACATCCCCCAGACACCAGCACCCCCAGGGCCCTCTCTGCCTGGCTGCTCTCAGGGGACTCTGTCCCCTTCTTCTGTTGCTGGGTGCCTGGCAGCAGAGCCCAACCCCAGCTGGCTACAGCCTCCCTGCAGGGAGCTGCAGACAGCAATGAGCTCTGCCCTGAGCCTCCTCTGCTGCAGGCTGCACACCCCCAGCTCCCTCAGCCTCTCCTCACAGGGCTGTGCTCCAGGCCCCTCCCCAGCCTTGCTGCCCTTCTCTAAACACCTTCCAGCACCTCAACATCTCTCTGCAATGGAGGAGCCCACAACTGGACACAGCACTCAAGGGGTGGCCTGAGCAGTGCTGAGCACAGGGGCAGAAGAACCTCCCTTGTCCTGCTGCCCACACTGCTCCTGAGCCAGCCCAGGATGCCATTGGCTCTGCTGCCCACCTGGGCACTGCTGCCTCCTCTTCAGCTCCTCTCTCCCAGCACCCCCAGCTTCCTCTCTGCCTGGCTGCTCTCAGCCACTCTGGCCCCAGCCTGTAGTGCTGCTTGGGGTTGTTGTGGCCAAAGTGCAGAACCCTGCCCTTGGCCTTGTTCAGTCTCATCCCCTTGGCCTCTGCCCACCCATCCAGCCTGGCCAGGTCCCTCTGCAGGGCTCTGCTACCCTCCAACAGCTCCACACCTGCTCCTAGCTTGGTGTCATCTGCAAACTCACTGCTGCTGGACTCAATTCCCTGCTCCAGATCATCAATAAAGTCACTGAAGAGGATGGTGCCCAGCACTGATCCCTGGGGCACAGGGAGTCGGGACAAAGAGTTGCAAAAGAAAGGCTGCCAAAGGTCCTTTTCCTATGTCAATTAATTTTATTGAAACAAGATTAACCCCCCCCAGGAGAGCTGACCCAACTACATGAGGTAGTACCTGCAGCACAACAGAGGACAGCAGCCTGAAGGCAGGAGGCTACCAGGGACTAAAGAAGTTGGCTCCCAATCAATTCCAGACGAGCAATGAAAGCTAGCACACAGAAAGTGGAACAGCTTTTCAGTCTGAAAGCACCAAGACACTTCTCAGACACTCACACTGCATGTGTGGGATCCCCACTGCATGTTCTCCCAGGCTCCTGCCAGGAGATGGTAGAGTTAAAGCAAGAGGCTGCCCAGCAGCAAGGCATCCTTATCCCTGGGGAAGCCACAGATGGCATCCCTGCCCTTGTGCTCCCTACCATGATACTCCCTGGCCTGCAGGAGCGTTTGCCAGGTGGTGAGGAGCAGGCTGAGCCTTTGCTGCCATGCTCTGGAAGTGCTTTGGGGACATTTGCCCTCCTATCAATGGATACCATCAACAGCTTGAGGCTTCCAGCCTGCGCCTTTGTGTGCACCGCCACAACCCCACACCTATGCTGAAAGCCAGTGGGGGTGAACTGAAGGAGTCACCTGGCAGAAATAAAGCACTGATGGCTTAGTCCTTCAGTCCAGATCCTTCCCAGAGCCCCCTCACAGTCTGTCTGCACTCCTCAGATCCTTGCTGGCTCTGTCCATCTGGCTCCCCCAACTGCAGCTGGCTGAGTAGCTGTGAAGGGCTGGGCTTTGGTAGGACGTAGCTGTGAAGGGCTGGAACGAGTTGGTTGTTGCCACTAAAGAGCTCAGCAGCATCCAGTAAGCATTTTAGTCCCACACTTGAGAACCAAAACACACTGAGATGGGGCAGGACTTGCCTGCATTTTCTACCCCCCCTCCAACTTCATTTCAAAGTGTGCAGCTGAAACCAGCCCAACTACTCCTTTGTGCTCGGCATGGACAATGCTGCTGCAACCTCCACCCCCAAGTTAGGTATTTTTTAGCTCACCTGAAGGCAGGATTTATGGCACTGAATTATTGGGATGGTTCCTTTGCTGTACAGTGGAAATCATAGAATGGTTTAGGTTGGCAGGCACCTCAAGGATCAGCCAGTTCCAACCCCCCTGCCATAGGCAAGGACACCTCCCACTAGAACAGGTCGCTCAAAGCCTCATCCGACCTGGTCCCGAATACCTCCAGGGAGGTTGTGGAGCACAGAAAGCATCAAAGATCACATTGGGTGATTCTGTGCTCCACAATCTCCCTGGGCAACCTGTGCCAGTGTCTTGAACACCTGCAGGGAGGTTGGGGAGCACAGAAGCACCCAATGTGATTCTGATATTTGATCACCTTGGGTGCTTCTGTGCTCCCCAACCTCCCTGAGCAACCCATGCCAGTGTCTCACCGCCCTCCCTCCACCACTCAGGCCTCCCTCTGGTGCAAGTTGTGAAGGTTACTGTTAGTGGCATACAGAAAGCACCAGGATATGTTCAGAGAAAGGAAAGGAATTAACTGGAAGAGGAGTAAGTGCTAAGAAAATATAGCAAGATTCCACACAGGATTCCAAGCCCTGCTGTGGAGCATTGGAGATCCTCAAATCAGTTGTTCTCCCATGGTTGGTTTTGGGGTTTGGTCATTAAGATATAGAAGCAATCTAAACTTTTGGGTGGAAGGTAAAGGTAGATCTTCTGTACAGTAATGTTACAGCTCTACACAACTGTTTGGAAGGGTAGGAAATGGTCTTCCTTCTTCTCCTCTTCCAAGTTGCCCTGGTGTCACTGGCTTGCTGGACACATCACCTGCTGGACTCACACAACAGCAAACACTCTGAAGGCTTTGCTGCCTGGAGGGTTCTGTAAACTGAAACACAAACAACAGGCCTGGGGTTACTCTTGAGGCTGCAGCAATCCAAGGCCTGGCTCATCACTAGTGGTGTGCCCCAGGGATCAGTGCTGGGCACAGTCCTGGTCAGTATCTTTATTGATGATCTGCACCAGGGGATTGAGTCCAGTTTGAAGATGACACCAAGCTAGGAGCAGCTGTGGAGCTGTTGGAGGGTAGCAGAGCCCTGCAGAGGGACCTGGCCAGGCTGGATGGGTGGGCAGAGGCCAATGGGATGAGACTGAACAAGGCCAAGTGCAGGGTTCTAGACTTTGGCCACAACAACCCCAAGCAGCACTCCAGGCTGGGGCCAGAGTGGCTGAGAGCAGGCAGGCAGAGAGGGAGCTGGGGGTGCTGGGAGAGAGGAGCTGAAGAGGAGGCAGCAGTGCCCAGGTGGGCAGCAGAGCCAATGGCATCCTGGGCTGGCTCAGGAGCAGTGTGGGCAGCAGGACAAGGGAGGTTCTTCTGCCCCTGTGCTCAGCACTGCTCAGGCCACCCCTGGAGTGCTGTGCCCAGTTCTGGGCTCCTGAATTCAAGAGAGATGTTGAGGTGCTGGAAGGTGTTGAGAGAAGGGCAGCAAGGCTGGGGAGGGGCCTGGCTGGAAGAGACCTGAAAAGAGGTTGGAGTGAGGCTGATGTTGGCCTCTCCTCCCAGGTGACTAATGACAGAAGGAGAGGAAATGGCCTCAAGCTGCACCAGGGGAGGTTTGAGCTGGAAATGACGAGCTTTTCAGAGCAGTGCTTTATGAGCTAAGAGGCAGGCAGGCATCTCTGGAACCACCACCTCTCCAAAGCCAGTGCTACACAAGCTCACTTGGCTGGGGGTTGATTTGCAGCCCTGCCCCAGGTGCAAACAGACAGAGCAGGCTGCCAGCAGCTCCATACCTTTCTGAGGATATCCCATTCTGAAAGGAGGCCACATAGACCTTCCTCTTGTCCACTGGCATGACATCAACATAGCCACCCTGGCTGGGGATCACTCCGGCGTGCAGGGCTGCCCGGCAGATGCTGGAGAGCTGCAGAAGGAGGAGAAGGTGAGTTTGAGGTCAGCCTTTTGCTTTGAAATCTTTGAGGACAAAAGGAATGAAAGACTTGAATCCAAGTTCTAGGAGACATAAAAACACTGCAGCTATTGCATGGCAGTGAGGGAGGGTGGTGCTCCCTCCCCAGGGCTGTCCAGGGCCAGGCTGGATGAGGCTTTGAGTAACCTGGGCTAGTGGGAGGTGTCTCTGCCCGTGGCAGGGGGTTGGAAGTGGATGATCCTCAAGGTCCATTCCAACCCAACCCATTCTGTCAATCCTTGAATGCATGAAACCATGCTGCAGTGTATTAACCTTTGACTCCTCTGTTCATTGAAGGTCCCTTCCAACCCAACCCATTCTGTCCACCTGTGAATCATAGAACCACAGAATCAACAAGCTGGAAGAGACCTCCAAGTTCATCCAGTCCAACCTAGCACCCAGCCCTGGCCAGTCATAGAATCCAGCAGGTTGGAAGAGAGCTCCAAGCTCAGCCAGTCCAACCTAGCACCCAGCCCTGGCCAATCATAGAATCCAGAAGGTTGGAAGAGAGCTCCAAACTCATCCAGTCCAACCTAGCACCCAGCCTTATCCAATCACAGAATCCAGCAGGTTGGAAGAGAGCTCCAAGTTCAGACAGTCCAACCTAGCACCCAGCCCTGCCCAACCAACCAGACCATGGCACTAAGTGCCCCAGCCAGGCTTGGCTTCAACACCTCCAGGTCTGGTGACTCCAGCACCTCCCTGGGCAGCCCATTCCAACGCAGGAAGCCCTGCTGCAGTGTATTAACCTTTGACTCCTCTATGGATTGAAGAACTCCAACTGATTTCCTTCACCAAAACAGAGTGCCACAAACTCCTGGCAGAGTTCAGAAGCAGGCTCCACAGGCATGGTGCCTGTAGCTAAAGCTGTTGACTGACCTGCAGCTCCCATCTTACCCTAACCACAGCCACTTCACTTGTTGGGCAAACAGACTGGCTCACTCTAACCAGTCCCAACCCCCCTGCCATGACCTTTAAGGTCCTTTCCAGCCCAAAGCATTCCATGAATTCTATGGGTCTATGAACTCTCCCTTTCAGGCAGTAAGACTTCATCTGCACACAAAGCATTCCCTTCCTTCTAGCTCTGGGAGAGGCACATTCTCTTGGCCTCTCTTGCCTCAGGTGGTGAAAAACAGAGACAGAAATGAGGACAACCGGTGCCAAGTGGTGTTCCTCAGGGGTCAGTGCTGGGACCAGTGCTCTGTAACATCTTTGTCAGTGATATGGACAGAGGAATTGAGTGCACCCTCAGCAAGTTTGCAGATGACACCAAGCTGGGTGGCACAGTTGACCTGCTGGAGGGCAGGGATGGCATCCAGAGGGACCTGGACAGGCTGGAGAGGTGGGCCCAGGCCAACCTCATGACGTTTAACAAGGCCAAGTGTAAGGTCCTGCACCTGGGTCGGTGCAATCCCAGGCACAGATACAGGCTGGGTGGTGAATGGCTGAGAGCAGCCCTGAGGAGAAGGACCTGGGGGTCTGGGTTGACGAAAAGCTCAACATGAGCCTGCAGTGTGCACATGCAGCCCAGACAGCAACCCTGTGCTGGGCTGCAGCAAGAGCAGTGTGGCCAGCAGGGCAAGGGAGGGGATTCTCCCCCTTTACTCTGCTCTCCTCAGACCCCACCTGGAGTACTGTGTGCAGTTCTGGAGCCCCCAACACAAGAAGGACATGGAACTGCTGGAGCCAGTCCAGAGGAGAGCCACGAAGATGCTCAGAGGGCTGCAGCAGCTCTGCTATGAGGACAGGCTGAGAGAGTTGGGGCTCTGCAGCCTGGAGAAGAGAAGGCTTCGAGGAGACCTTAGAGTGGCTTTCCAGTATCTGAAGGGAGCCTACAGGAAGGCTGGGGAGGGACTATTGACAAGGTCTGGTAATGTCAGGACGAGGGGGAATGGGTTTAAGCTGGCAGAGGGGAGATTTAGACTGGATGTTAGGAGGAAGTTCTTTACAGTGAGGGTGGTGAGACACTGGCACAGGTTGCCCAGGGAGGTTGTGGATGCTTCCTTCCTGGAGGTGTTTAAGGCCAGGCTGGATGAGGCCTTGAGCAAGCTGCTCTAGTGGGAGGTGTCCCTGCCTATGGCAGGGGGTTGGAGCTGGATGATCCTTGAGGTCCCTTCCAACCTAACCCATTCTATGATTCTGTGATTCTATGACAATGTCTTGAGGGAGATGAGGTGGGGACCAGTATGGACTTTCCCCACAAATCCCTTCTGAAGCAGCAGCTGCAAAGAGGAGGCTCTGCTGGGTAAAGGTTCATCAGGCAGGGAAAATATGGGAGCAGGACCCAGTCTTCCGAGAGCACAGCAAACAGCTCCTGTTTATCCTCACTTCAGGCCAATGTGGTTTGTGCAAGAAGCTTTCACTGCAGTAGGTCCCTGCACAACCAACCCTACAGACTTGGCCAGTATGCTTCAGGCTGCTCAGGGAGGTGGTTGATTATCACCAGGAATGGGACCCCACAGTGAGGCTCAACAGGGCTCTGGGCAACCTGATCTAGTTGGATGCCCCTGCTGATTGCAGGGCAGAGAGGGGTTGGACTGGATGAGCTTTGGAGGTCACAGAAGCAGAATCACAGAATAAACCAGGATGGAAAAGACCTCTGAGATAGAGTCCAACCAGAACAGCAGCAATCTAAGAGGTTCCTGGAGTGCACTGATGGCAATTTCCTCCTCCACGTGGTAAAGGAAGGTGCTGTGCCAGACCTTGTCCTGCAGCATGGAGAGGCTGGGGAGTGATGTGACAGCTAATGGCTGCAGCAGCCATGAAATGACAGAGGTTAAGATGTCAGGGCATAAGAGAGAGAGTGTGGAGCAAACTCACTGCTCTGGAGTGCTAGAGAGCAGGCTTGAGCCTCTGCCTGGCAGAGTGTCATGGGAGCAAGCCCTGGAGGAAAGAGGGGTTAAGGAAGCTGGTCAAGACTCAAGGCACATCTCCTCCAAACCCTGCAGCAGTGCATCCCAAGAAGGAAGAAGGCAGGCAAGAGTGCCAGGGGGCCATCATGGATGGACAAGGGGCTGCTGGACTTATCTGGGCACAAAAGAAGAGTCTAAAAGAAATGGAAGTGAGAACAGACCATGTGGGAGCACTACAAAGAACTGTCCAAGCAGCCAGGGATCAGCTTAGGGAAGTAAAAGAGCAGAAAGACTTCAACATGGCCAAGGGCAGAAAGGGGAACAAGATGAATTTGTGCAGGTACATCAGAAGGCTGGGGAAGATGTGGGGTATCTCCAAAAGGAAAGTGGGCTCCTGGCCACAACAGCTAGAGAAGGCTGAGGTGCTCCATGACTGCTTTACCTCAGTACTCACCAGCAAGGGCCTCAGCTGCACCACCCAAGCTCCAGAAGGCAGAAGAGGGGAGTGGGAAAAGGAAGATCTGCTCACTGTCAGCAAAGGTCAGGTTCAACACCAGCTGAACAGCCTAAAGGTGCACAAGTTCAAGGGGCCTGAGCAGGCCCTGAGAGAGCTGGCAATGAAGTTGCCAAGCCACTGTCCATCATATCTGGAAGGCCATGGCAGTCTGGAGAAGGTTCCTGCTGACTGGAAAAGAAGCACAACCCCCATCTTCAACAAGAAGAAAGACCCCAGAAACTCTAAGCCAGCCAGTCTGAGCTCTGTGCCTGGCAAGACTGTGGAGGGGATCCTCCTGAGGGCCTTGCTAAGCCACATGGCTGGTGGTAAGCACCATGGCTTCACCAAGGGCAAACCATGCCTGATGAACCTGGTGGCTTTCTGGCATGCAGTAACAGCATCAGTGGGTAAGGGAAGAGCAAATATGTCATCTGCCTGGCCTTGTGCAGTGCTGGACACTGTCCTGCATGACATCCTGGTCCCCAAACTGGAACAAACATTGCAGTGTCCAAGAAGGGAACAAACATTGCAGTGTCCAAGATAGGAATGGGAGGGAAAGAGGGCAACAGTTCTGCGGGGCAGGAGTGCTAAACCAGAGGACAACCACTGCCAGGAACAGGGAGAAGGGATTCTGCCACTTGGCTCTGCTCTGCTGAGACCTCACCTAGAGCTCTGCCTCCAGTTCTGGAGTCCTCAGTATAGGAAGGACTTGATGGAGCAGGCACAGAGGAGGGCCATGAAAACGATCAGAGGGTTGGAGCAGCTCTGCTGTGAGGACAGGCTGAGGGAGCTGGGGGTGTGCAGCCTGGAGAAGGGAAGGCTCCAGGCAGACCTAATAGCAGCCTGCCAGTACCTGAAGGGGGCTACAGGAAGGATGGAGAGAAGCTGTTTGCAAAGGCCTGCAGGGACAGGCTGAGGGGCAATGGGTGCAAGCTTGAGAAGAGCAGATTGAGATTGGCTGTTAGGAACAAGTTCTTTACTATGAGGGTGGTGGAGCACTGGCACAGGTTGCCCAGGGAGGTGGTTAAGGCTCTTTCCCTGGAGACATTCAAGGTGAGGCTTGACAGGCCCCTGGGTGACCTGAGCTGGTGGGGATGTCCCTGCTGACTGCAGGGGGGCAGAACTGGATGACCTCTTGAGGTCCCTTCTGGCCTGGACCATTCTATGGTTCTAAGTTATTGGGAAATAAGAAGTGAGTCTTAAGAACAAAAGACAGAGCAAAGCTAAAAGAGGAAAGGCTTAACCTGATGCTACTGAAGGCTACAAAAAAGGGTTTGGAATCAGAACCATTAGGGCTGGAGCAGCCCTCTAAGATCACCAAGTCCAGACTTCTACCCAACACCTCCACCACCACTGCACCATGCCCTGAAATGCTACACCTACTCATTTTCTGAACACCCTCAGGGATGGAGACTCCACCACCTCCCTGGGCAGCCTACTCCAATCCCTGAGCACCCTTGCAGCAAAGAAATCCTTCCTCATTTCCAACCTAAACCTCCCCTGGTGCAGCTTGAGGCCATTTCCTCTCATTCCGTCATTAGTCAATTGGGAGGAGAGGTCAACACCAGCCTCACTCCAACCTCCTTCCAGGGAGCTGTAGAGAGCAATGAGGTCTCCTCTCAGCCTCCTTTTCTTCAGCCTGAACAACTCCAGCTCCCTGAGCTGCTGCTCATGAGACCTGCTCTCCACAAGAAACCAACGTAGTGAGCTCTGACCTTGCTTCTTCTTCTCAATATCTCTGCACAGTCTAGAACCACAGAGCCACAGAATGAGTCAGGGTTGGAAGGGACCACAAGGAGCAGGCAGTTCCAACTCCCCTGCCATGCCCAGGGACACCCTACCCTAGAGCAGGCTGCACACAGCCTCAGCCAGCCTGGCCTGAAACACCTCCAGCCATGGGGCCTCAACCACCTCCCTGGGCAACCCCTGCCAGGCTCTCACCACTCTCCTGCTCAACAACTTCCTCCTCACCTCCAGCCT
>WAAF01006355.1:756469-800813 GCA_013400475.1 Tricholaema leucomelas | reverse complement strand
TGCCAGCCTGGCTGTGGCTGTGGCTCTGTGATTCAAGGACGACTTCAGACTATTTGCTTGTGGCTTCTACCCTGTAGCTGTAGCTCCTCTGAAGGAGCACTGGAAACTCATTTTAAAGAGGGAGACAATTTTGGATTAGTTTTTAGCATTTAAATGAATTCCAGGTGCTACTTTTCACCAGATCTTTCTAAATCAATACTTTAATTTCTCTCCATCCCTGCCTGCACAACTCCCAGCTGTGGGCACATTTATTTTCTTTCTTCTTTTTTCTTTTTCCATTGAGTGCAATAAAATTAATTAAATTCAGAGGGATTTTCCTCTTTTTTTCTTACCCTCCTTTTATAACTTCTTCACTTTTCAATGTTCCATTTTTCTTTGGAAAGCCTTAGAGGAGGAGAGATAACTTCAATCTCCCCTCTGCCACTTCAAACCCATTCCTCCTCGTCCTGTCATGGCAAGACCTTGTCAATAGTCCCTCCCCAGCCCTCCTGGAGCCCCCTTCAGATCCTGCAAGGCCACTCCAAGGTCTCCTGGAAGCCTTCTCTTCTGCAGGCTGCAGAGCCCCAACTCTCTCAGCCTGTGCTCATAGCAGAGCTGCTGCAGCCCTCTCAGCATCTTGGTGGCCTCCTCTGGGCTGGCTCCAACACTTCCATGTCCTGCTTGTGCTGGGGGCTGCAGACCTGCACCCAGGACTGCAGGTGGGGTCTGAGGAGAGCAGAGCCAAGGGGCAGAATCCCCTCCCTTGCCCTCTGCCCACACTGCTCTTGCTGCAGCCCAGCACAGGGTTGCTGTCTGGGCTGCACTCACACTGCAGGCTCCTGTGGAGCTTTTCCTCACCCCACACCCCCAGGGCCTGTTCCTCAGGGCTGCTCTCAGACATTCCCCCCCCAGCCTGCAGTTGTGCTTGGGATTGCACCCACCCAGGTGCAGGACCTTACACTTGGCCTTGTTGAATGCCATGAGGTTGGCCTGGGCACACCTCTGCAGTCTGTCCAGGTCCCTCTGGATGGATCCCTGCCCTCCAGCAAGTCGACTGTGCCACACAGTTGGTGCCATCTGCACCCTTGCTGAGGGTGCACTGATTCCTCTGTCCCTGTCACTGACAAAGATGTCCAACAGCACTGGTGCCAGCACTGGCCCCTGAGGGAGCCACTTGGCACTGGTCTGCAGGTGGGCACTGTGCCCTTGCTCACCACTCTCTGAGTGCCAGCATCCAGCCAGTTCCTCACCCAGCAGTGTCCACACATCCAGTCTGTGTGTTTCCAGCTGGGTGACCAGGATGTCCTGTGGCACAGAGTCAAATGCCTTGCTCAGGGTCAGGCAGATAATATCAGTTGCCTTTCCCTTGTCCACTCTTGCTGTGACACCATCATAAAAAGCCCTGGCCCTGTAAGGAGGCTTGACCCTAAGCCTTCAGCAGATGCTGCCTGTGTATCCTGGGCAAGGCACCTTTTCAAAGCCTGCTGGCTCTCAGAGCATCTCAAATCTGGAAGTGCAGTAGTTGAGGAACAGACTGGGAGAAGCAGATGTGAGCACTCATAGCTTAGGCTGTTCATCAGCGCAGGCAAGCAGCTATAGGTAGGATGTTCACTCATGGTTGGTGCATTTGCACCAGATCATGATTAAACAGCCAGAGAATGGTGCTGGGGGCTCAGCACAAACTCCTTTGGCTTCTAAGGTGTTTCACAGAGTCACAGAATGCCTTGAGTCTTGTAGAGCAGGGTTCGGTTGGACTTGGTGCTCCTGAGGGACTTTGCCCCCCTGGATGTCTGTGGTCCTGTGTGGTTCTGTTACCTTGCTGAGAGGCTTTTCCCAGCAGCTGCAATACTCTTTTTAACTTTTGATGTCTTTCTGCAGCTAGAAAAAAGTGTATCAAACAGCTAGGAAGAGAGGCTGCCCTGCCAGGGAGTCTCAGCATCCCTGGGCTGGTGTTTTTCTTTAGAGCAGACCTGAGCTCTGCTCCCTCCCGGGCAAGCCACCCGCACCGAGCTGCTAAGTTGCACAGATGGGGAAAGGAAAATGGAAGCTTGCAAAATGAGTTTCCAAATGCATAAACAGATTCTGCCTAATAAAGGAGGCAATTCTCTAAACAGATCTCTCCCATTTTGCACCTAATTGCAGTGAGCTACAAGGTTAGTTCTGCTCTTGAGGTGCACTTTAATTGCTCTCTCGGTGTTGACTTTATGCGTTACGATGCCTTTAACACACCATAGGAAACAGACACTTAATTAACCAGATGCCACTCAATCAATCTTGACTTCTGCTCTCTGAATCAGAAGAGCCAATGTTAATGGGTGTGAAAGGGCCAGGGAGGTAGAAATTATTTGCTTCTTATGTTCCTTGGGCCTTTGTTATAGCAAGGAAAACGTCTGCAAGGAGGGGAGATGAAGCTGATGTTGTTTGATGCAAAGTAGCTGCAGGAAGTAAAAACTGAGGCCATGACATTATGGAAGTGTGGATGCAGTAGTGAGGGCAACTGACAATGGGCAGGTGAGCAGCGTGGTGTGACCACAGCCTGATGTCTTGACTCATTTTGTGTCCTCTTGTCCATGCTCATTTGACATCTTTGGCTCTGTGAGACTGGTTTGTGCATGCAGCTCCATAAGCTCATGGTCCCCGCTCATGGCACTGCAGAAGTGTTAGCTGCTCTGGTAGTGCACCTCGAGTCCTGTGTCCAGTTCTGGGCTCCCCAGTTCAAGAGAGATGCTGAGGTGCTGGAAGGTGTCCAGAGAAGGGCAGCAAGGCTGGGGAGGGGCCTGGAGCACAGCCCTGTGAGGAGAGGCTGAGGGAGCTGGGGGTGTGCAGCCTGCAGAAGAGGAGGCTCAGGGCAGAGCTCATTGCTGTCTGCAGCTACCTGAAGGGAGGCTGTAGCCAGGTGGGGTTGGGCTCTGCTGCCAGGCACCCAGGGACAGAACAAGGGGACACAGCCTCAAGCTGTGCCAGGAGAGGTCTAGGCTGGATGTTAGGAGGAAGTTGTTGGCAGAGAGAGTGATTGGCATTGGAATGGGCTGCCCAGGGAGGTGGTGGAGTCGCCATGCCTGGAGGTGTTGAAGCCAAGCCTGGCTGGGGCACTTAGTGCCATGGTCTGGTTGATTGGCCAGGGCTGGGTGCTAGGTTGGGCTGGTTGAGCTTGGAGGTCTCTTCCAGCCTGGCTGATTCTATGATTCTATGCTACTGCCTCACATCTGGGGATAACCACAGCATTGCATCTGGCAGAGTGATGACTCTGTCCTGCAGGAGACACAAATTTGGCTTACAGAGCAGGAGATCTTAGCTTGAGGAAAAGACAGGGAGAAGTTGTGGCTGAGGCACATAACCAACTTCAGTCCATATCACCCTGACACCCAGGCTGGCACAGCCCCTCAGGAGCACCAAGTCCAACCCAGAACCCTGCTCTGCAAGATTCACCTTAAACCATAGCCCCAAGCACCACATCCAGACCAGCCTGAAACACATCCAGGCTGGGTGACTCCACCACCTCCCTGGGCAGCTCATTCCAGGCCCTGACCACTCTCTACAGGAAAAAACTTTTCCCCAATGTCCACTCTAACCCTCCCCAGGCTCAGCTTGAGGCCATTCCCCCTTGTTCTGTCTCCAGTTCCCTGTGAGCAGAGCCCAGCAGCAGCCTCTCCACAATGTCCCTTCAGGTAGCTGCAGCCAGCAATGAGCTCTGCCCTCAGCCTCCTCTCTTCCACACTACCCATCCCCAGCTCCCTCACTCTCTCCTCAGCAGATTTACTCTCCAGGCCCTTCACAGCTTCCTTGCCCTCCTCTGCACTGCCTCCAGCATCTCCACAGCTCTCTTGCATTGAGGTGCCCAAAACTGAACACAGCACTCAAAGTGTGGTCCGTGTCTTTGCAGAGGCTTCCTCATACCTGACCTCAGCCCTAGTCCCATCTCTTGAGTGCTGTTGTTTCAAAGTGTAGGATCCTCTTGACTACAGCCACGTCACCATCCATCCATCCATCCACCCATCCATCCATCCATCCATCCATCCATCCCTCCCTCCCCTCTGTGTCTCAGCCCTGTGAGCCTTCCTCCGCCGTGTCCCCACACCTGGCCAGAGTGCCCCGAGGAGACACAACAGGGGGCACCTTCCTCCAGCAGTGCCTGCAGTGCCAAGCTCCTATTAAAATTAATGGGCACTCCGTGTGCACTGCAGTGTAAAAATAACCCCCCTGTTCTCTCAGGCTATTTCAGGCTCTTCATTCTTCCTGACCAATGTTTCCACTTCCATTACGCCTAAATGAATGCTGAGGGAAGGCAATTTGCACCCCTCCCCCCCTCCCTGAGGTGAGTGGCATCAAAGTTGTGCCCTCGGTCCAAGCTTCACGTTGTGGCCACCCAGCCTCCTCTCCAGACTGGAAGCAGCAGACTCAGGTCCTGCAGCTCTTGTGAGACCTTGTTTCAGCAGTTTTCCCTGAGTGGTAACAGTGCTGAACCTTTTTAGAAGCCAGCCCCGATGCAAAGGTGGTGACATCAGGGATGTGCTATTCCTGAAAGGTAGCTGTCAAGAGTTAATTGCTTTCCCAGCCTGGAGTTCTGCCTCTTTTGACATCCAGCCTACTTTTTTTGGCAGAACAAGGACAGTTTTTTTTCAGGTTGGCCTCTCAGCTGCCAGGTACTTTTCTGCTGGCCTGGTAGACCAACTGCTCCTTCTCTTCCTGCAGCTCCAGAACAAGTTTTTTTCCATGAGTTCTGTGCTCTGCTCGGATATAACAGCAGTGTCCTGGCAGGCCAATAGGCCTATTGGATGTCCTGGCTTGCCCCACTCTTCTGCTGACGGGGGAAGCAAGGGCAGGAGGAAAACAAAGGCTTGGGCCATTGTGTCCCCTCTCAAAGTGACAAACAGGGACCCTCAGGTACTTGTTGGTGTCTGGCCCAAATAAGGGTAAGCAAGCCCTGGGGTCACCTGACATGGTCAGTTTGGCAAATGCCATCTGAGTGCTGAATCTCTGTGGCCAAAGGAGCCTTTGCCCTCGGGCAAGTAGTAGACATGGAGCTAAGCTGCAAGCAGTCCTGCTGCTCTGCCTCACGGAGCTGCCTCAGTGTGTGCTGCTCTGCTCTGCATTCTGCTCTACTCTGCCTCACTGCTCTTGGACAACCTCTTCTGCTCTGCCTGGTACTTCAGACCAGCTTAGCCCTGATGGTTTGAGCTTGAACTGGCTGGAACCTGAAGTGGCTCAAGTTCCCCAGGAGAAGGCATGAAGTGCCTCACACCATGGTGAGAAGTGCCTCTGCCACGGTGCTCTCTGCACAGCTGCAAGAGATCTGCCTGCACCTCTGCAAACCTCTGTGCCAAGAGAAGCAGGAACAGGTCAGAGATCTTCTGCCTCTTACCTACACCCTGCTAGAGCCTGGGAAGAATGGATTGAAGCTTGAGGAGGGTAGATTTAGAGTGGATATTAGGAAGAAGTTGTTTGCAGTGAGGGTGGTGAGACACTGGCACAGGTTACTCAGGGAGGTTGTGGAGCACAGAAGCACAGAAGGTGATCTTTGATCCCATTCTGTGCTTCTGTGCTCCACAACCTCCCTGGAGGTGTTCAAGGCCAGGTTGGATGGGGCCTTGAGTGACCTGTTCTAGTGGGAGGTGTCCTTGCCCATGGAACTAGATGAGGTCCCTTCCAACCCCTGGTATGATTCTGGTTCTTTGCACATTCCCAGCTGCTTATCCATGCAGGGGAGCCAGCGGAGGAAGGATGAGCATCTGAACTTCCAACCCCTTTAACAGCCATATGGGGCATTAATGAGCAGGTGCAATCCTGATGGGACTTCTGGGCAGTTCTGAAGAGCCCTCAGGCAGCTCCCCCCACGCCTGGACCAGTGGACACATTGAGTGACCACACCTGTGCTGCTTCTGGCTTGAGTTGTGTTGAAGCTTTTATTTTGAGCACACAGAAACAAATTTCTCCCAACTGATCAGGGTTCTCTGTTGCACTCTGAACCATCCAAACTGTGCCTGGCCTGGAATTTCCTCTCCAAACCATATTTCTTGCTTCCACCTGTGCCTGAGCTCTCCTAAAGCGAATCATTTTTTGGATGCTTAGCTGAGCTCCAAGTTTAGGAAGGCATTACCCATTCAAAAAGCCTCCAGTGAATTTCCACTGGTGCTAAATCAACCTGGTGACTCATCAGCACCTTTCAGAGGCAGAAATTCACCTAAGAGTACTACAGTAATATCCTCAGCCAATTAAAGTGAACACCATCAGGCAAAATGTTCATTCAGTGATTAAATGACATGTCCCCAAAGGCAATTTCGGGGGGACCACATCATACCCTCCCTGTGCCAGGGTACATCTTATAGCCATGCCTTTGGTTGCCTCTTGAGAGCTGCTGTGCCCATCTGGCTGGTTGTGCTGCTGTCTGACTTAATAATAGGCTCCATCTGTGCCAGCTCAGAAGATCTGATGTCCCTTCCAATTACTCTGCAATTATTTACTCTCCTCATTGCCATCTAGTAAAGCTTATCTGCCAAACAGGGTGCTGCAAGCTGCTGAGCTTTCGCTGTGCTGCTCTGGCTTAGCAAATTTCCTACCTCAGGGTGGGGATCTCCACTTCCCAAAGGTGCTCCCTCGGGTGGGCAAAAGAAAGGAGATGGCCACCCCAAGGGAGCACAAAAAAGCAGCTGGATCCTGGGGCAAACAGGCAACTTCTACAATGAAGGTGATGAAACACCAGAGGAGGTCACCAGAGAGGTCACAGGAGCCCCATCGCTGGCAACATGCAGTCAGGTTGGGTGAGTCTCTGAGCAACTCCATCTAGCTAAAGAAGTGCCTGCTTAGTGCAGGGGAGTTGGGCTAGAACCAGATGGTCCTTAAAGGCCTTTCCAGCCCCAAACTCCTGTGATTCTAAGCAGCATCTTTACCCACATGCAATGTCATTCTGGGGGGCATCAGAAGGGCTATGGGGAGTAGATCGAGAGAGGTTCTCCTGCCCCTCTGCTCTGCACTGCTGAGGCCACATCTGGAGTCCTGTGTCCAGTTTTGGAGCCCCAGTTCAATAGTAACATAGAACTGCTTGAGAGAGTCCAGCACAGAGCCACAAAGATGCTGAAGGGAATGGAACAGCTCTGCTAGGAGGAGAGCCTGAGGGAGCTGGGGCTGTGCTGCTGGGAGAGGAGACTGAGAGGGGACCTCAGCAATGGTTCTAAAGATGTAAAGGTGAGTGCCAGGAGGCTGGAGCCAGGCTCTGCTGGGTGATGCCCAGTGCCAGGGCAAGGGGCAATGGGTGGGAATTGAGGCAGAGGAAGTTTCATTTAAGCATGAGGAGGAATTTTTTCCCTGTGAGGGTGACAGAAGAGTGGAAGAGGCTGCCCAGGGGGGCTGTGGAGTCTCCCTCTCTGGAGCTATCCCAGAGCCGCCTGGATGTGTTCCTGTGTGATCTGCTCTGAGTGCTGCTGCTGTGGCAGGGGGGCTGGACTGGACGAGCTTTGGAGGTCCATTCCAGCCCCTGACACTCTGTGGTTCTGTGGCTCTAGGATCCAATTCCTGTGAATAAACAAGCAAATAGCACTGCCTTGTGCTGTGCATCCTTTAAAAAGGCTCTGGGCCGCTCAGAGCAGCCTTCTGAACTGCCCAGGCAGGAGGTCTCTTCCACCCTGGCTGATTCTATGATCCTATGGGAGATAGCAGCAGCAAATAGAATTGCAGTGTGGCCACAGGGGAAGGAGTTTTGCATGCAGCAGAGTCCTTCACCTCTTTCAGCAAGGGCAGCTGCAGGAAATCACAGAATGGGTTAGGTTGGAAGGGACCTCAAAGCTCAGCCAGTTCCAACCCCATGAGCCATAGGCAGGGACACCTCCCACTAGAACAGGTCACTCAAGGCTCCATCCTGCCTGGTCCTGAACACCTCCCTGGGCAACCTGTGCCAGTGCCTCACCACCCTCACTGCACCTCTGAGTGACCAGGGCAGGCATCTGCCCACTCGAAGGATGGGCTGTGTGTTGCCATCTCAGTCACGCTGGGGAGGAAGCTGCAGCTGTAATTAGTGGCAAATCTTTAATTAACGACTTCAGTACTTCTCGTTAGCAGCTGTTTGAGAACTGAGCCAGGATTAGTTAATGGCTCCCCTGGATTCTGTGATATGTATTAGGCTTTCATCCTCTGCCTTCCTGTGGATGCTGCCACCATATCCACGCTCATGCCTACAGCTGCATCTCCAGCAGACGTGGCTCTGGAAGGGTGAGGCTGCTGCTCAGTGCCCTGCACACCTCCTGTCCCAAATGTCCTGACCTTTGGGATGAGCCTCTGCACCTTCAGTCTCCCCAGTCTGCTGCCCTGCTGCTCCTCCTGAAAACCTCTGCTCTCCTCCCTGTGGGTAGGAATGTTCTGACCTCAGTGCTGGCTTGAGGGCTGGGCTGGATGATCTTTGAGGTCTCTTCCCAGCTCATGTTTTCTGTCCTTCTGTGAATGTAAATCACTCTGCTGCCTGTGGCCTGGGACTGCTGGTGGGGAGCAAGTTCTGCATGGCACAACAATGTGCCCTGCTGGCCAAGAGGGCCAGTGGGGTGCTGGGGGGCATTCAGCAGAGTGTGTTCAGTAGATCCAGAGAAGTTCTCCTCCACCTCTACTCTGCCCCAGGGAGACCTCATCTCGAGTACTGCCCTCAGTTTTGGGCTCCTCAGTTGAAGAGGGACAGGAACTGCTGGAGAGGGTCCAAGGGAGGGCTATGAGGATGATGAGGGGACTGGAGCAGTGCCTGGTGAGGAGAGGCTGAGGGACCTGGGGCTGCTTAGTCTGGAGAGGAGAAGACTGAGAGGGGATTTAATCAATGTCTGTAACTATCTGAGGGCTGGGGGTCAGGAGGGGCGGACAGGCTCTGCTCACTGCTCCCTGGGATAGGACAAGCAGCAATGGATGGAAGCTGCAGCACA
Source organism: Tricholaema leucomelas (assembly GCA_013400475.1). Taxonomy (NCBI): domain Eukaryota; kingdom Metazoa; phylum Chordata; class Aves; order Piciformes; family Lybiidae; genus Tricholaema lacrymosa; species Tricholaema leucomelas. Next base: position 791,940 of record WAAF01006355.1, on the reverse strand, counting down.
GGAGGTTCCAGCTCAGCACCAGGGGTAACTTCTTGCCTGGAAGGGTCCCAGAGCCCTGGCACAGGCTGCCCAGAGAGGCTGTGGAGTCTCCTTCTCTGGAGCCTTTCCAGGCCTGTCTGGATGTGTTGCTGTGTGACCTGAGCTGGCTTGTGTGGTCCTGCTCTGGCAGGGGTTGGACTGGATGAGCTCTCTGGGTCCCTTCCAACCCCTGCCATCCTGGGATGCTGCTGAGTGCTGGCAAAGCCTTCACTCCAGGCCCTGTGACAGCACAGCAGTAGCTCCTATCCATTATTTTTATAGCCATGCCTTAGGGACCATTTTTGTCTTGCACAGGAGATTTTTCTGATGATCTGGGTCGAAGTTACTCTAATTGTGGACAAGTTTTGACAAGTGTCATCCTCTCAATCCAGGAAATCAAATTAGCCTGTGGGCAGTCATCTACTCTGTGGAACCATTGTTTGCATCTCCTCTCCATGCACCAATATCCCAGGTTTTGACATGTTACTAATTGCAGGACCTGGAAAATACTATAGGGCCAATTGTGTTCAACAGGTCATGCTTGTCTCTTTTCATCAGCATCACAATTAAGAGTGAGCAGATGTTTGCAACTGAAGTAAAAATAGAGTGAGCACCTCAGCCTGTCCCTACATGAAGCCTGGCTGACTTTTGAGGAGGTTTACTCAACTTTCTCTCATCCACTCTACTGTTCTGTGCTCTCTGCACATCCTCCTTTTAGAATCACAGAATCAGTCAGGGCTGGAAGGGACCACAAGGATCAGTCAGTTCCAACCCCACTGCCATGCCCAGGGACACCTCACACTAGAGCAGGCTGCACACAACCTCATCCAGCCTGGCCTTAAACACCTCCAGGGATGAGGCTTCCACCACCTCCCTGGGCAACCCCTGCCAGGCTCTCACCACCCTCATGCTGAAGAAATTTGTGACTGGTTTCTGCATTGCAGTTGAAGGATGGTTGGAGGACTATGAACCTTTATTAGGGACTGCTACAGCACTGCAGCCTGCTGTGAGGGGATTGCACTCCCCAAAGGCTCTCACCACCCTCATGCTGAACAGATTCTTCCTAACCTCCAGGTTGACTCTCCCCATTTCCAGCTTTGTTCCATTCCCCCCACTCCTATCACTCCCTGATAACCTAAAAAGTTCCTCCCCAGCTTTCTTCAATCCTACTTCAGATTCTGTAAGGCCACAAGAAGATCACCTGGGAGCTTTCTCCTCTCCAGACTTTTTCTGGGGGTGGCTAAGAAATGCAAGTAAAAGCAAGAGAACACTTCCCAAGTGGTACAGTGGAAGGGGCTGTAGCCTGGACAAAAGCTATTAAAAAGGGGGGGAAAGGAAGCTGATGCCTTGAAGGTGCTAAGCCTTAAGTGGCTTAGCTGGCTGACTGGTAGGAGCTGTTTGATGGGCACCAGTGGAGGCTTTGACCTGTGGTAGGGTCAGGGATCCTAGGCCCCCTTTAATAAAGCCATAGGGACACAGAATCAGAGAATCAGCCAGGTTGGAAGAGAGCTCCAAGCTCATCCAGTCCAACCTAGCACCCAGCCCTGGCCAATCAACCAGACCATGGCACTAAGTGCCCCAGCCAGGCTTGGCTTCAACACCTCCAGGCACGGCGACTCCACCACCTCCCTGGGCAGCCCATTCCAATGCCAATCACTCTCTCTGCCAACAACTTCCTCCTAACATCCAGCTTGAACCTGCCCTGGCACAGCTTGAGGCTCTGTCCCCTTGTTCTGTCCCTGGCTGCCTGGCAGCAGAGCCCAACCCCACCTGGCTACAGCCTCCCTTCAGGTAGCTGCAGGCAGCAATGAGCTCTGCCCTGAGCCTCCTCTTCTGCAGGCTGCACACCCCCAGCTCCCTCTCTGCCTGGCTGAGCCTCTGTTATGAATGATGCAAACTTAGTAATCAATATTAATTTTGATATCCAGGCAAAGATTGTTCATAACTATGAAAATTGTTTATTAACATCAAATCTCAGCAGAAAACCTATTTGCAACATTCAAAAAAACAGGGTTTGGATATTTACACACTTGGGGAACAGGCAAAAGTAGAACACTTAAGCAAAAACTAGCAAGTGCAAACGTTAAACTTGGAAGTGGAAAGAGGTTTTTAGTTTCAATTATAGCTCTGCCAGGAATTAATGCAAAATTAATCATGGATGTGAAGTTCGATATCCAGGCAGAGATTGTTAATAACTGTGAGAACTCAGAGACTCACAGAATGGCTTAGGGTGGAGGGGACCTCAAAACTCAGCCAGTTCCAACCCCCCTGTGCCACAGGCAGGGGCACCTCCCACTAGAACAGGTCAGTCAGGGCTTCATCCATCCTGGCCCTGAACACCTCCAGGGAGGTTGTGGAGCACAGAAGCACAGAATGGGATCAAGGATCCCGTTCTGAGATAAGTAGAATGAAGCACTGCAGCTAGACCAAGGTGAGGCAAGCAGCAAGGGCCAGGGGTCCTCTCTCCACTGTGATAAGCTCACCACAAGAGACTGGCAGCCTTGTCAGCATGGCATCCACAGAAGCAAGTGCTGGGTTTGGAGAGGTGAGCAGTGGGGGAGCTGCAGCCAGTGCATGCCTCTTGTCAAGAGCAGGGGGAAGGGCAGCAGCCTCTGTGAGCCTCCCAGCCCTGCTGGCCTCCTGACAGCCCCAGCTGCTGTCTGCAGGATCAGAATAACTGATGACAGTGGCATGAGCAGAACAAGAGGAGCTATTAGCGTACAAAACAAAGGCTTTTCCCTCTCAATGTTCAGGCAGTTTTAGCTCCACTGTCCCAGAAACGTCAGCAAGCTGAAAGAAGGACTTCAGCCGAGCTCGGTTCCGTTGTCAGGTGTGTGTCAGGCTCTCACCCTTGGCTGGCTGCAGGTGCTGGAGGTGGCTGTGAAACAGTCTTGGCTCTGGAGGTCACAAAGGGGTGCCCACACAGACACCCTCCCCCCACTGCCAGTTCTGCAGAGGCTGCTGGATGTTCAGGGCTTGGGAGGAAGATCAGGCACTGGCATGAGCTGCCCAGGGAGGTGGTGCAGTCACCCAGCCTGGCTGTGTTTCAGGCTGGTTTGGATGTGGTGCTTGGGGCTGTGGTTGAAGGTGAATCTTGCAGAGCAGGGTTCTGGGCTGGACTTGGTGCTCCTGAGGGGCTGTGCCAGCCTGCATGGTGCTGTGGCTCTGTGATCAGTCAGTCATGCAGATCCAGAGGCAGGGGTTAGGTACCCTTTAAAGGGCACTACTCTTGTTCTCTGAGACCACCCCGCACCTCTCCTTAGCTGGTGGGGGTCAGTTCTGCTGATCCCCCACAAAAGTAAAGGCAGAGACTACTCAGCATTTCAGCTGCTGACCACTATTCAAAGGCCAAAATTCTTTCCCTTGACTCAAGAGCTGGTGACAACCTGCATTATGTCCTCACCCACTGTCCCATCCCTCTGCACTAAGGTGACACCAGGAAGCTCAGAAGCAGAGAATCACAGAATGGTTTAGGTTGGAAGGGACCTCAAAGCCCAGCCAGTTCCAACCCCTTGCCATAGGCAGAGACACCTCCCACTAGAACAGGTCACCCAAAACCTGATCCAACCTGGCCTTGGACACCTCCAGGGAGGTTGTGGAGCACAGAAGCACAGAATGGGATCTTTGCTCTTTGATTTCCACCACTTCCCTGGACAACCCCTGCCAGGCTCTCACCACCCTCATGCTGAACAACTTCTTCCTAACATCCAGACTGAATCTCCCCATTTCCAGCTTTGTTCCATTCCCCCCAGTCCTATCACTCCCTGAGAGCCTAAAAAGTCCCTCCCCAGCTTTCTTGTAGCCCCCTTCAGATCCTGCAAGGCCACAAGAAGGTCACCTGGGAGCCTTCTCCTCTCCAGACTGCACAGCCCCAACTGCCTCAGTCTCTCCTAACAGAGCAGCTCCAGCCCTCTGCTCCTCCTCATGGCCTTCCTCTGGATACCTTCCAGCACCTCCACATCCCTCTCATCCCAGGGGCTCCAGCACTGGATGCAGTACTGCAGGTGGGGTCTCAGCATTGCAGAGCAGAGGGGCAGGATCCCTTCCCTGCCCTGCTGCCCACACTGCTCTTGCTGCAGCCCAGGCTCTGCAAAGTTGAAACCACCATCGAGTCACTCCTGGGCTTGGTCCCTGGGTCTTCAGTTCAGTACCTTCCCTGAAAGTCACCCTCACATTGAACCAAAAGGAGGGATGTGGGAGCTGAGCAGTGAGGAGAAGCTTTTGCCCATGCCCGAGCTGCTTACCTCTGCCAGGGCTCTCCTGCAAGCTGCCTTGCTGCTGACTTACTGGGTTGGAGGCTGAAAGCTTCCCTGCATTCTAATGGCTTGCAAAACTTGAGATGAAGATTTCATGGATGGTTAGCAGAACACATTTTGGGGCTTGTAGCAGGATTTCATGCTATGATGCCTGCATCGACTGCTTGGTTGCAAACCTGCTCCAGTCCTCCGCTCCCAATGTATTTCTAATTATCGGAGGCACGGCTGAAATATTGAAGGTCTCCTGTATCACAGGCATGTAGCCCCTCTAATTATTCTTCCTGCTTTCCCCCTCCCTTCGTTCCCAGAAAGGGAATTTGTGCTCTTTACCACCTCAGAAAGCCTCATTCTCTCCGTGACCTGCAAAGTCCCTTCCAGTTGTGTCGCACTGCCCCGGCCCGGCACAGGGTGATTTATTAGAGCTCTGAGCGCCCAGACCTGCGCAGGCAGAGCACTGCCACCAGCATCCATTATTTATTCCAAGTGTTTTACAGGCAGCTGGGGACAGGATGACAACAGGGCACTGCTGCTTACAAGGGCCAGGGCTCAGCAGCCTTCAACTCCCCATTGCAGCCAAGGAGACTTGGTGGAAGGCGTCACTGTACTAGGCTAAAGGTGGGTTTGTGTGGCTGCCTGGGGGGCTGCCAGGGACTTGGGCACCCAGAGAGATGTGTGAGCAGCTCAGGCTGACAGAGCCATGGTGCAGTCAAGGAGCAGGGGCACCTCTGCTTTGCCAGACAGAGATGCTTAACTGATACATAGCACTGCAGAGCAAGCCCACTTTGGGCAGCCCTGAGCCTGAGTGGCTTGAATGGCTCTCAGAAGCTTTGGGCACAGATGCCAGGGCAATTTTGCAGGAAGCAGCTGTAGAATCCCTTTTATCCTCTGCATTTTGAGCAGGGGATGCAGGAACAGCTTTGCAAAGTGATGAGCTGGATGCTTCGTGAACTCCATTTTTCTTGTGTGCTGCTAAGGTGCTGAAGTGAAAAGTTATTTATAGGGCAGGGGCAGGGCCTGAGCCTGAAAGTGCCCGAGCCTGAAAGTGCCCTGTCCTGAGAAGCACAGCGAGGCAGAGCCCTTGCCCCAGCTGCATTCCCAAGGGGCTGGCAGGAGCTCTGCCAGAGGAGAAAGCAAAGAAGCTTCAGGTAGAAGCGTTCACTGCTCTGCAGTGCTGCGATGAGGGGGACACAGCTGTGGGGAGAAGCACAGGGTGGAAGACTTCAAGATCTGTCCTAAATCACTGCTGGGGTAGGGAGGGGAGAAGGAAGGGCAGCACCGTGCCACTGGCATAAATCCATGGTTCATGTATGCCTTTAGTGCTGTGTGGTGCTTCTCTCCCCGCCAGCTCCAAAGGGTTGTGGTGAGCCTGGAAGGCACTGAGAGGAGGGAGATCAATGCAGCCTCCGTGTCAGGAGCAGCTGAGGGAGTCAGAACTTGTCAACCTGGAGCACAGACAGCTGAAGGGCATATGACAGAGGCCTGTGAGGAATGGAGCAGGCTTGGCAGAAGATGAATGGGTAGGTAGGAGCTGGTTGTTTTCTGCTGCTGTAAGAAATGAAGAGCCTCAGGAGTTAGTGGGAGCCAGGCAAAAGACAGAGCAAGGAGCTGGTTCTGTGCTGATCAAGCAGGAAAAGGATAAGGAAATGATAACTGAATGGGACAAGATCAAGAAAGAGATGCACCAAANATTGGCATTGGAATGGGCTGCCCAGGGAGGTGGTGGAGTCCCTGTGCCTGTAGGTGTTTAAGAGCAGGCTACATGAGGCACTTGGTGCCATGGGGTAGTTAATGAGGTGTTAGGTGCTAGGTTGGACTCGATGATCTCAGAGGGCTTTTCCAACCTGCTTAATTCTGGTTCTGAAATGTAAGTGGTGTGGAAGGCCTGGAGCTTCAAGCACTGGAGGCTGGTGGAGGCACCAAGGACACATTGCTCCTGGTTCTTTTATCTTGGTGCTTTTACAGTTCAGGCACCTGCCTCTGCCCACATCTTAGACACAAGGCCCCGAACCCAGGGGGTTTTCTGACTAAGCAAGGCTGTTGCTGCAGCCTATGGTGATGAGAGAATCTGAATTCCTAACTGGATGTTAGGAAGAAGTTGCTCAGCATGAGGGTGGTGAGAGCCTGGCAGGAGTTGCCCAGAGAATTAGTGGAAGCCTCATCCCTGGAGGTGTTTAAGCCCAGGCTGGCTGAGGCTGTGGGCAGCCTGCTCTAGTGTGAGGTGTCCCTGGGCATGGCAGGGGGACTGGAACTGGCTGATCCTTGTGGTGCCTTCCAACCCTGGTTGATTCTATGGTTCTAAGTTCTAATAGAATCCTGATGCACAAAGAAATCAAACCACAGGGCCTGCCCCTGTGTGTGCAGTCAGAGCTTGTGTGTCCTCCACTGGGACAGGCTGAGGCAACACTCAGTGCAGAATGATGGCAGCAGAGGCATCGTTTCTGTGCTGTGTGTTAGATGTGTTCTACTGCATGTGGCAATGACTCCTGTTTGCTGCCTGTCCTGTTTCTAAGGTGGCACTGTGAGCTCAGGGAGAGGAAGGATGAAGGAAGATGAAGAAGGGAGATGAAGAGAGAAGATGAAGGAAAAAGGCTCTTTGGCTTGATGTTAAGAGTGCATGAGATCTTTGATCCCATTCTGTGCTTCTGTGCTCCACAACCTCCCTGGGCAACCTGTGCCAGTGTCTCACCACCCTCGACCTGTGCCAGTGTCTCACCACCCTCACTGCAAACAACTTCTTCCTAACAGCCACTTTCAATCTCCCCTCTGCCACTTCAAACCCATTCCTCCTCCTCCTGTCATGACAAGACCTTGTCAATAGTCCCTCCCCAGCCCTCCTGGAGCCCCATTCAGATGCTGCAAGCCCACTCCAAGGTCTCCTGGAAGCCTTCTCTTCTGCAGGCTGCAGAGCCCCAACTCTCTCAGCCTGTGCTCAGAGCAGAGCTGCTGCAGCCCTCTCAGCATCTTGGTGGCCTCCTCTGGGCTGGCTCAAACACTTCCATGTCCTGCTTGTGCTGGGGGCTCCAGACCTGCACCCAGGACTGCAGGGGGGCTCTAGCTGGCTTTGCAGCACAGTGCATGCAAACAGAAATGTCAGCTCTACAGGGAAATGAATATGGAGTGAGGAATGGTTGATGTGATTACTCAGAAGGACCATTTTGCTGGCTGCTGAGGGCTGTGAAGCCTCCAGTGAGTCAACACTCCATCAGTCTGTTCCCCGTCTCCATCACTCTGCATCCTGGCAGAGGCAGCAGCAGCTCTGCATTGGAAGTGCTGTGCACAGCTAAGTGTTGTGTAAAAAGAAGGGGGATAAAAAGGGTTGAACTCCTGCTGTTCTACTTAGCAGCCAAGCAGAGCTGACTTGGGGTGATGCACTCCCAGTCTCCTCTTTTGACAGCCTGTGGGGTTCTGTTCTCATTTGTAAAACCTCAATAGGTGCTGCTTGAGTTGTAAAGCCACAACCAAAAGAATCACAGCTCCTGTAAAGGAGACCTACATTTGGGCTGGCCTAATGGTTTTGTGCCCAACAAACTTCACCACTGCTCTGGGAGCCTCAGATTCAAGCATCCTGGGTTTCTTTTTTTGTTTTAAGGCACATCGTTTGTTTTTAGCTGCCCCTCACCTAGCGGTCAGAGCTATTTGCCTTAGAAAAGGAAGTTCTGGAGGAGTTGTCAGCGTAGGAACAAACTGCACCGAAAGCTGAGTCTGCTGTGTGAGTGATCCTGCAGGTGTCTGCGTTCGAGCAGTCACATTACTTACCCACGGTCACCGCGGCGTGATGGCAGCGCTCTCACACCGCCCAGCCCAGCACCACTCGCTGCTGCGGTCCCCACTCCCCTGTGGCCGTTTCGGGTATTCCGGCAAGGCTGAGTGACAGACCTCAGCTGCAGCATCCATTGCTGTGTCTGGAGGGGGACGAGAAAAGGCAGAACAGGGCTGAAGTTTGTAGCTCCTTAAGTTGATGGAAGGCAGCATGTGTTTGTGATTCTCGTGGAGGAGAGGGAGGACAGGTCAGAGAAGCACAGGATCAGAGAGGCACAGGACCAGAGAAGCACAGGATCAGAGAGGCACAGGACCAGAGAAGCACGGGATCAGAGAGGCACAGAATCAAACAGGTTGGAAGAGAGCTCCAAGCTCACCCAGCCCAACATAGCACCCAGCCCTGCCCAAGCAACCAGACCATGGCACTAAGTGCCCCAGCCAGGCTTGGCTTCAACACCTCCAGGCACGGCAACTCCACCACCTCCCTGGGCAGCCCATTCCAATGCCAATCACTCTCTCTGCCAACAACTTCCTCCTAACATCCAGCCTAGACCTGCCCTGGCACAGCTTGAGGCTGTGTCCCCTTCTTCTGTCCCTGGCTGCCTGGCAGCAGAGCCCAACCCCACCTGGCTACAGCCTCCCTTCAGGCAGCCGCAGGCAGCAATGAGCTCTGCCCTGAGCCTCCTCGTCTGCAGGCTGCACACCCCCAGCTCCCTCAGCCTCTCCTCACAGGGCTTGGGTTCTTTTCTTGGCTCCATCATCAGCTGTGTTTGCTCTGCCTGCAATCTCACCTGCCAAGGAGCTCTTGCACTGCTCTGTGCCGCTTGAGGCACATCAGTGAACAGCCTCAGCCTGCCCAGCCAAAGCAGGCACTGCCACTCCTGCTGCTTGCAAAGCCTTGCTGGTGGGGGCAGCTCAGGGCTTGAGTCACTTCATGCTGCAAGGCAGAGATCCATTCTCTGACAGGTGTCTGAGGTGCAAAAGCAACCAGATGGGACAAGGGAATGAGGGAATAATGGAATTTAGGGAAAACTACTCTCTAGGAGATAGCAGGGATAGACAGCTGAGGGAGCTGGGGCTCATCAGCCTGCAGAGGAGGAGACTAAGAGGTGACCTCATTCATGTTGATAAATATGTGAGGGGTGAGTGCCAGGAGGCTGGAGCCAGGCTCTGCTGGGTGATGCCCAGTGCCAGCACAAGGGGCACTGGGCGGGAGCTGAGGTAGAGGAGGTTCCATGTGAACCTGAGGAAGAATTTTTCCCCTATGAGGGTGACAGAGGCCTGGAAGAGGCTGCCCAGGGGCGTTCTGGGGTCTCCTTTTCTGGAGATACTCCAGAGCTGCCTGGATGTGTTCCTGTGTGATCTGCTCTGGATGCTGCTGCTGTGGCAGGGAGGTTGGACTGGATGAGCTTTGGAGGTCCCTTCCAGCCTCTGGCATTTTGTTATTCTATGATGCTCTGTTACCTTTCTGGAGGTGCTGCACAGGAGTCAGGTGTTTGGGTTAGTTAGTGTTGCTAGGGCGATAGAGTTCTTGTGCTAGAAAGAGACTGACAGAGGTAAAATGTTGCACCAAATCCTGAGCAAGCTTGCAGGGTGCCACTAGCACTGCCCTGCAAGGAGATCTTCCATGGTGAGAGGGGCACAGAAGCTTGGACTCCTCACAGGAATCATCACAGAATGCCAGGGGCTGGAAGGGACCTCCAAAGCTCATCCAGTCCAAGCCCCCCTGCCACAGCAGCAGCACCCAGAGCAGATCACACAGGAACACATCCAGGCAGCTCTGGAATTGCTCCAGAGAGGGAGACTCCACAGCCCCCTGGGCAGCCTCTTCCACTCTTCTGTCACCCTCACAGGGAAAAAAAATCCTCCTCATCTCTAAATGAAACTTCCTCTGCCTCAGCCCCCACCCAGTGCCCCTTGTCCTGGCACTGGGCATCACCCAGCAGAGCCTGGCTCCAGCCTCCTGGCACTCACCTTTACATCTTTAGAACCATCCATGAGGTCCCCTCTCAGTCCCCTCCTCTCCCAGCAGCACAGCCCCAGCTCCCTCAGGCTCTCCTCCTAGCAGAGCTGTTCCATTCCCTTCAGCATCTTTGTGTCTCTGTGGGGGACTCTCTCAAGCAGTTCTGTGTCCCTTTTGAACTGGGGGTCCCAGAACTGGACACAGGAGTCCAGATGTGGCCTTAGCAGGGCAGAGTAGAGGGGCAGGAGAACCTCTCTCGACCTACTCCCCACAGCCCTTCTGATGCCCCCCAGAGTGGCATTGCCCTGCTGGCCCCCAGAGCACATTGCAGACCTGCCCTCGGAGCAGCACTGCTGCAGCTATGCCCCGGTTCAGCCTGCTGGCTGGAAAGCAGCCACATAGCAGCTTGCTGGCTTGAAATTGCCACCAAGGAGTCAGAGAGGAAGGTCAGCAAGAAAGGATTTGTATTTATCAGTGTTTCCCTTTCCTTCCAAAGGGAAAATTCCGTGTAGTGCAATCTTCTCAGTAAGAATGCTTCCTTCCCCGCCTCCTCCACACCCTGCAGTCACCCAGTGGTGCAGGAGGCCAGCAGTGGCCCCGGGGTAGCTCCTTGGCTTTCCTTGTTTTGCAGTGTGTACCTGCTCTTTGCTCTGCTCGAGTTGACTAATCATACAAGTAATCTGGTGGCCTTTTGAAAAGGGAAACAGAGTAAAGATTAAAAAGGTTAAAATCTGCATCCACACAAATATCAGCTGCACCTCAGGGAGCAGACTGCTCCAGCATCACAGCAGCAGCCCAAGCCAGGCTGGGGAAGTCTGGCTGCTCCTCCCTGCCTTCAATCGGGCTCTGCTCCTCCCCTGGGCTTCCCCCAACCCTCTCCAGGATATCTTCATCTTGCAGAATCAGTTCCACAGAGATGCTCAGGATACAGGATGAATCATGGAAGGGTTTAGGTTGGAAGGGACCTCAAAGCTCAGACAGTTCCAACCCCCTGCCATAGGCAGGGACACCTCCCGCTAGAACAGGTCGCTCAAGGCCTCATCCAACCTGGTCCTGAACACCTCCAGGGAGGCTGTGGAGCACAGAAGCACAGAGGGGAGAGTGTAGATCATGCAGATCTTCCCAGAAAATGGCTGTCTGTTGGGGGTTATGCACTGAGCCCCTTCCATCCTGCTGGTGAGCATTTTCTGCAGGGGAGTTACAGCCCAGCAGAGCTGACAAGAACTTTTCTGCTTGTCTGAACAGTCCTGGCAGGCTGCTCCTTGGGCCTCCCCTCTGCCACTTCAAACCCATTCCTCCTCCTCCTGTCATGGCAAGACCTTGTCAGTAGTCCCTCCCCAGCCCTCCTGGAGCCCACTTCAGGTCCTGCAAGGCCACTCCAAGGTCTCCTGGAAGCCTTCTCTTCTGCAGGCTGCAGAGCCCCAACTCTCAGCCTGTGCTAAGAGCAGAGCTGCTGCAGCCCTCTCAGCATCTTGGTGGCCTCCTCTGGGCTGGCTCAAACACTTCCATGTCCTGCTTGTGCTGGGGGCTCCAGACCTGCACCCAGGACTGCAGGTGGGGTCTGAGGAGAGCAGAGCCAAGGGGCAGAATCCCCTCCCTTGCCCTCTGCCCACACTGCTCTTGCTGCAGCCCAGCACAGGGTTGCTGTCTGGGCTGCACTCACACTGCAGGCTCCTGTGGAGCTTTTCCTCACCCCACACCCCCAGGGTCTGTTCCTCAGGGTGCTCTCAGCCATTCTCCACCCAGCCTGGAGTTGTACTTGGCATTGCACCCACCCAGGTGCAGGACCTTCCACTTGGCCTTGTTGAATGCCATGAGGTTGGCCTGGGCACACCTCTGCAGCCTGTCCAGGTGCCTCTGGATGGATCCCTGCCCTCTAGGAAGTCGACTGTGCCACACAGCTTGGTGCCATCTGCACCCCTGCTGAGGGTGCACTGATTCCTCTGTCCCTGTCACTGACACAGATGTCCAACAGCAGTGGCCAGGGTTAGTTTCAAAACTGCTTCTTGTGTGGTGTTTAGCAAAAGAGCTGCTGAGGGGTCCAGCAGCAGTTGTGGAGCTGCTGTTGACACTTGTTGGTACAGATGGCATTCGTTTGTGTATCCCAGACTGGCTTTCAAATGTCTCACATTCCACAGAGTGCTGATGTTCCATGGCAGTGCTTTGGAGCAGGGATTGTGCCCTTAGTGCTGCTGAGCTGCTCGGGATAGCTGAAGTACAGTTCCAAGCTGCAACCGAGGGCTTGGAACCACGGAGAGTGCAGAGCAAGCCACAGCCTCCGTGCGAACTCCCTGTGCTGCGCTCAGCAGCGCAGCGCCGACTTGCAGCTGTTAGAGAACCTGTGCGCCTCTGGCATCCTCCCCTCTCCGCTGCTACCCTGGCATCCGGAGCCATTCCTTTCTCTCTGTGCTTTGTCTTTGCTTGAAAAGAAGATCACGGCAGTGCTGAACAGCTGTCATAATACATTCCTTGCTCCAGAGGATTTATGTTCCCATCTTACCTGTGCTGCTCTTTCCTTCCTCTCCTGCGATTGCTCTGCCCTGTGGTTACGCCCGGGCCGTGGTCCCTGCTGCTCACCCTCCTGCCCAGCACAGGCACTGTGCTTTGCTCACGTCTGGGGTCCATTTGTTTTTCAACTTCTCTTCTCTGTTACTTTCCTGCATCTCCCTATCGTGTGCTGGGCTGCAAGGCAAGGGAGGGGATTCTGCCCCTTGGCTCTGCTCTCCTCAAACCCCACCTGCAGAAGAGAAGGCTTCCAGGAGACCTTGGAGTGGCCTTGCAGGACCTGAAGTGGGCTCCAGGAGGGCTGGGGAGGGACTACTGACAAGGTCTTGTCATGACAGGAGGAGGAGGAATGGGTTTAAAGTGGCAGAGGGGAGATTGAAAGTGGCTGTTAGGAAGAAGTTGTTTGCAGTGAGGGTGGTGAGACACTGGCACAGGTTGCCCAGGGAGGCTGTGGAGCACAGAAGCACAGAATGGGATTAAAGATCCCATTCTGTGCTTCTGTGCTCCACAACCTCCCTGGAGGTGTTCAGGACCAGGTTGGATGAGTCATTGAGTGATCTGTTCTAGTGGGAGGTGTCCCTGCTTAAGGCACAGGGGGGTTGGAACTGGCTGAGCTTTGAGCTCCCTTCCAACCTAAACCATTCTATGATTATGATCCTATGATCTTCTCCCAAGATTTAAATCTTCACCTGCCACCCCATTATTTCCAAAGATCTTCTGTGGAGGCTCTGCCAAATGCTTGGCTGCCTCCTCTGTGTCTCAGAAGAAGCTGTCAGCCCTTAGCTGATGAAATCAAGTGTTGTGAAGGAGCACTGGAATCCCACAGCACATCCCACCTCTAACTCTGGGAGCAGGGAGCCTTTCCACATCCCTGCTGAGCAGGCATCTCCCAGCACCCCCCTGGCATTATGTGGCCAGGCTGAGCCATTCAGTGCTGTAGTCTGAATTGTAACTTCAGGCTGTACATCTAAAGCCACAATTTACATTGAAAATTAGATTCAAACAATTCATTCTGCAAGCTTTAATGCAGGGAAATGTCTGAGCAATTACCAATGTCTGGGGGGCCACAATCTAGAGAGCAGCTTAGTGCTGAAGCTGTGGAAATGCCTTAGGTGGATGCTGGACTAATAGAAGTTAAAAACCTGGGAAAAGTGAAAGCTCAGCTGGCTGGAAAATAAGAAATCATCGGAGCCTGGCATGGGCAGAGGTCAGAAAGGGAACTTGTTCACCACCAGCAAGCAGACAGAAGAATTTAACTTACACAGAATCCCTCCTCCCCCCCAAGAGCTCCACAGCTGCTCCTAGCTTGGTGTCATCTGCAGACTCACTGCTGCTGGACTCAATCCCCTGGTCCAGATCATCAATAAAGATATTGAACAGGACTGGCCCCAGCACTGATCCCTGGGGCACACCACCAGTGCCAGCTGCCAACTGGCTGTGGCACCATTCACCACCACTCTCTGGGCCTGGCCCTGCAGCCAGTTCTTGACCCATTTCAGAGTGAATCTGTTCCAGCCATGAGCTGCCAGCTGGGCCAGAACAAGACAATCTTGTGTAAATGCTGTCTGGTTACCCTATATAGATTAACATGACTTGATCAGTGGAAAGTTCCCTCCATGAGATATATTCATGGGGGCTCTGACCCTGGCACTCCTCTGAAGCAGATTCCCTGCATTTAAATAAGCTGTGTCATGATGTCTTCCCTAGCAGGCTGGCCAAGCTCTGAGCCTTTATGAAGAAGCAAGCAGCAGCCAAAGTGCCATATGGATTTGGCCCTGCCCTGTCATCCTTAGGGATGTGGTTTTGATTCTGCAAAGTGTTCTGTCACTGAAACCCTTCCTGTGGCACACACGGATGGAGAAAAACTTTCTCCTGCCCACTTGAAAGCAGTGAAGAGTTGGATTCATGGACAGCAGAAGAGCTTTGGCTCAGTGCCCTTTTCAGGATGGCTGGGGGTTTGCAGGTGCTTTGAAAGGACAAACCCACAGCATAAAGGAGTGACTTTAGAGGCTGAGAGACACACTTTGTCTGCTCTTCAGCAAACTGACAGATCCACACAGGGAAAAGATGAGGAAAGTACAGAAGATACTTCCTTATGTAACTCAAGCTTCTCATTTTCACAGCCAGGGAGCAAGCCAGAAGCAGGCTGCATGAAGATGCCCTTGTTGGCTCATTAGCACAGACTGTGGAGATGCAGCTGCAGACTCAAAGCTTTGATCTCAGTCTGACTGCAGAAACCTGAGAGGTGAGAGCTGGGAAGTGGCCTCCTCTCTGCTTTTGTGTGCTCTGAGTGCAGAGTGGTAAGAAGAGTAGAAGAGTGCATTGTGTCCAGTGCTGGGCCCCCCTCAATTCCAGAGAGATGCTGAGGTGCTGGAAGGTGCCCAGAGAAGGGCAGCAAGGCTGGGGAGGGGCCTGGAGCACAGCCCTGTGAGGAGAGGCTGAGGGAGCTGGGGGTGTGCAGCCTGCAGCAGAGGAGGCTCAGGGCAGAGCTCATTGCTGTCTGCAGCTCCCTGAAGGGAGGCTGTAGCCAGGTGGGGCTGGGCTCTGCTGCCAGGCACCCAGCAACAGAACAAGGGGACACAGCCTCAAGCTGTGCCAGGGCAGGTTCAGGCTGGATGTGAGGAGGAAGTTGTTGGCAGAGAGAGTGATTGGCATTGGAATGGGCTGCCCAGGGAGGTGGTGGAGTGGCCGTGCCTGGAGGTGTTGAAGCCAAGCCTGGCTGGGGCACTTAGTGCCATGGTCTGGTTGACTGGGCAGGGCTGGGTGCTAGGTTGGGCTGGCTGAGCTGGGAGGTCTGTGACTTTGTGACTCTTTGGCTCCAAGTGTGTGTGGAT
Source organism: Tricholaema leucomelas (assembly GCA_013400475.1). Taxonomy (NCBI): domain Eukaryota; kingdom Metazoa; phylum Chordata; class Aves; order Piciformes; family Lybiidae; genus Tricholaema lacrymosa; species Tricholaema leucomelas. The sequence continues at coordinate 776,605 of WAAF01006355.1, read as the reverse complement.
GTGAGTGCACATCTCAGTGGTGCAAGCTGGAGCACTCCACACTCCAAATGAATTATGCTAATACAACAACCAGATCTGGCAGTGCCTCTCTTCTGCATGGTGTCAGGGCACAACCCATTCTAGTCAGCCTCTCTGCATAGTCTTTTTCTGGCCAGGGGGAAGCCCTTGGGTAGGGAACTGAATGTTCTAAAAGGCCTCTCTGTAAGAATGAGCAAATGTAATTTGAAATCCAGAGAGCTGGCCTGGAGTAGCTTCTCATTAAACTGCCACCATGGTTGTAATTAGAGTGGGATAAAATTAATACATAATCATAGACTTGTACAATCACCCAGGTTGGAAGAGACCTCCAGGCTCATCCAGCCCAACCTAGCACCCAGCCCTAGACAATCAACCAGACCATGGCACTAAGTGCCCCAGCCAGGCTTGGCTTCAACACCTCCAGGCACGGCCACTCCACCACCTCCCTGGGCAGCCCATTCCAATGGCACACAAATACTCTCCAGGATGTATGCAATGATTAATGGCTAAAGCATAGAGTGAAACTAGAGTCAGCTGCTTTGTTTCAGGACACAGACCAATAAATCCTGCAGGCAGATTAGTTGTGGAAAGCCAATAAAAATTATTTACCTAAGCAGCAGGCCACTCGCCTTTGGTTTGGCAGCACCGATTTATTTGTCTCCTCCTGAACTCTCCCTCTCTCTCTTGCCCCAGTTTCTTTGGAAGCAGCAGAGGTGCAGTGTCAAAGTTGTGCTTGCATTTCCCCACAGAGCGCATTAGGGGCTGGGGAGCAGTGAGCCCTACCTACTCCCTGTGATATGCTGAGCAGCTGAGCAGCTTATGTGTGATCTAGAGGCAGAGAAGCTGAAGTGGCACAGGGCACAGGGCCAGATCCATCATCTCAAAACTCATATTTCAATGTTCTTACCTTGGTCTTTCTTTTCACATGGAATCATAGAGTCATAGAATCAAAACAGGTTGGATGAGACCTCCAGGCTGATGCAATCTAACCTATCACCCAGCCCTGTCCAATCAACCAGACCATGCACTGAGTGCCCCATCCAGGCTTTGACAACGAGAATAAGAATGAGATGAGAATACAGAGAGGAAGCAACTTAATAAGTGCTCAAGAGTACAGTCTGAGAGTGCCAAACTGTGATGGTTTGGGAGTTACCTTTCCCCCCTCTCTTATGAAGTCACCCAGATGGACTCAGCCAGCTGGAAACTAAGGAATGAAGCTTTATAGTCACAGCTTAGCACCAGACCCAGGCAGAGAGTTACAATATTTACAGCTACAGACAGAAATAGACAAGTTAAAGGTGGTACAGAAACACAATACCCAACCCAGCAACCAGAGTGCCCAGGAGGGGCTCCCAACCACCCTCCCAGGGTCCACCCCTCTACCTTATCCCAGAGTCTGCCTTATGTGCAAGGTGAGCTGGGAGGATCAGCAAGGGGGGTCAGAAGCAGAAGGATTAGTTGTGTTGGACGGAGCAGCAGAAGCCCAGGGACAAAACACAGACGCTGACTCTGACAGCTAGAGACTGTCTTAGCTATGTTTGTGTCCTTGCTTTTATACATCTCAGCAAGCCTCTGAGTGCAGCAGACATCACCACTGTTTCCCTTCCACAGCCCAGCATCTAATTTTTCTCATTAAAATATTCCAATTAGCCTCAAACCAACACTGAATCATTTTAATCCTGTAAGAAGCTCTGCCCACTGCTCCCTGGGATAAGACAAGGAGCAGTGGATGGAAGCTGCAGCACAGGAGGTTCCAGCTCAACACAAGGGGCAACTTCTTGCCTGGAAGGGTCCCAGAGCCCTGGCACAGGCTGCCCAGAGAGGTTGTGGAGTCTCCTTCTGTGGAGCCTTTCCAGACCTGTCTGGATGTGTTCCTGTGTGCCCTGAGCTGGATTGTATGGTCCTGCTCTGGCAGGGGGGGTGGTGGACTGGATGAGCTCTTTGGGTCCCTTCCAACCCCTGACATCCTGTGAGCCTGTGAAGCTATGGTTGGGGTCACAGGAGAGACTCTTTACACCTGTTTCAACACTAACCCAGAATGATCACCCCTCAAGGTTAAAAAGAGGTCAGTTATGAATGCCAAGTGCCATTTAAAGGCAATTGAGCTATTTTCACAGCCAATAAGATCACCCTGCTCAAAGAGGTCTTCTCTTTGAGAAATGCACCTTCCTCACAGCTGGCAGATTGCACTTCTGCCTTCTCTCCTAGGGAGGGAACAAACTTGCCTGGCAAAAACCACTGCCAGTCTGCAGCATTTTCAGTCTGTGGGGCTGGAGGAATTAAGTCTGAGGTTGAGCAGCAATAACTGCCTGCCCTGGAACAGCAATGCAGGCTTGGAGCTCAGCCTGGGGTTGAGCAGCAATAACTGCCTGCCCTGGAACAGCCATGCAGGGTTGTTAATTGAAGTGGCCTTAGCAGGTGAGGTTCACAGCTGAGAATCACTGTAACATGGCATCAAGGTTGGCAAGCAGAGCATAGGCTGTGGTTTGGGCAGCACTCCAGGACAGGCACCCAACACTCACTCCTGGAGTGGAATAAAGTCTCCAGGTCCTTCACAATTGCAGGTCTCCCCATAAATCAAGGCATCAGCAGGGAGACTGCTAAGTGGGGAAGGAGTGTTCCTGCCAGGGAGTGAGGCAGCCTGCTGAAATCATGCTGACCTGGCTAAAATTAGCACCCAAGGATCTGTGGCTGCCCCTGCACATGGTGCAGAGCAGCTGCGTGGCTGTGCACTTCCACCAGGAATTAAGGTGAGAAACAAACATTGCAGTTTGCTTTCTGTGGCTAAATTTGCTCTTCATTAAGATGTCTGGCACATGCAGTTCCTGTGAGCCACAAATGAATATGTATCAGGTTTCTCTTTTCCCTGGACCAGGGCCGAGCTGCACACCAAGGTAACTCCCTGCTGCTGCTGCTTGGAGGGGCTGGGGTGGGGTGGGTAGGTGGAAAGAGATTCTTGAAGGGCTGTGGCTGTTCAGTGTGAGAAAGGCTGAGATGAGTGGCTCTGTGGGCTGGATGCCCACAAAAGGCATCAGGGGGCTTTGTAGTTGCTTTGGTCTTGGCCACTCTTTCTTGTAGCTTTGTGTGATTCCTGTAAAGGAGAAAGTGATGATGTGGGTAGGGAGCAGTGGAACAGGGCACAGCCACCTCAGTTTCCTCTGTATGCAAAATCAAAGGTGATGGATACTGTGCTGGAAATGGGCTGAAGCTGAGATTAATTAGCATTTGATGAGCTCTGGGAAAGAACAGTTTGAAGTAATAGCAGATATGTTTCTGGGAGAGACTGTGTGGCCAGAAAGGATAACAGCACACCATGCTGTCTGCATCCCGCCCTGCTGGAGGAAGGGACTCTCTCTCCTGACTCATGGAGCAAAGCAGAGAAGTTATTAACCCTTTCAGAGTACAGGAGACAGACCTCTGGAGATGAGATGTCCACAGTCACCAACAGGTGGTAGCCAGGTGGGGTTGGGCTCTGCTGCCAGGCACCCAGGGACAGAACAAGGGGACACAGCCTCAAGCTGTGCCAGGGCAGGTTCAGGCTGGATGTTAGGAGGAAGTTCCTGGCAGAGAGAGTGATTGGCATTGGAATGGGCTGCCCAGGGAGGTGGTGGAGTCACCATCCCTGGAGGTGTTGAAGCCAAGCCCGGCTGGGGCACTTAGTGCCATGGTCTGGTTGCTTGGCCAGGGCTGGGTGCTAGGTTGGGCTGGCTGAGCTGGGAGGTCTTTTCCAACCTGCTTGATTCTATTCTATTCTATTCTATTCTATTCCTATTCTATTCTATTCCATTCTATTCTTTGTTCTAGTCTATAGATAGTATAGAATCACAGAATCAGGATGGAAGAGACCCTCAAGCTCCCCCAGTCCAACCTGTCACCTGTCCCTCTGCAGTCATCGTGGAAGCACAGGATCAAGCAGGCTGGGGGAGAGCAGAGGGGGCAGAGAGTGCCTCTGGGCCGGTGTTTATGTACCTGTACCTAGCACATGAAGCGAACATTGGAGTGCACTTCTCGCCCACAGATCTCAGGGCTGCCAAAGCAGAAGGGGACCAGCTCAGGGTGTGCTGGTCAGTTCCCAGACACACAAAGGGAAAAGAAGAGGGTGTGGAAGGAGAAGCTGTTTGCTCTCTGCTGTAGCCTGGGGGCACACCAAAGACCCAGGGCTTGGTCTTTGGAAGTGAATCTGTAGCAGGGCTCTGCAGTGTGCCAGGCACTGCCGTGTGAAACTGTGGCTCAAATGCTCAGTGGCAGGCTGGGTGATGCTGTCCTCTCTGAGCAGAGAACTGGCCCTGGTGTGCAGCCACTTGTGGTCCATAACTAAGCCCCCTCCACCCTGCCCTAGCCTAAAGCACAGACATTAAACAGCTTAGAGAACTGAAGTTGTGTCCATGTCAGCTGAGCGACTGAGGTGGAGACCATGAGGGTGTGGCTGAGAAATGAGATGGAACCAACTGAACACACTATCAGGGAGGGGAAGCTTGAGTGGTCTGGATTCTGCCCACTGATCAGTTGGACACTTCCCTACCACATGTCCTCTCTGACCACTGTGAAGATGTAGTTCTGGCTGCCCACACAAATGGGACTAGAGAAGCACAAACTGTGTCAAACGAAGGCGTGTGGTGGAGCAAGGACAAGGTTCAGCTTACCAAAGAGAAAGGATTAGAAACAGATTATGGAGAACCAGATTGTGGAAAGCCAATGCTGGAAAGCAGCATCTAGGGGGGGGTGAGCTGTGACCAGGGTGTGGAGAGGTAAACTCAGAAGGAAAAAAATCCATGCCTGGAAGACCTGAGAAACAATGAAATGTTTAGAGGAGAAGGAAACTGAGAGGTGAAGCTGAAAGAGCTGTGCTCAGCAACCTGGCACTGGCATCAGTGTAGGATGGATTGAGGGGAAGGTGCAGGCCAGTGGCTTGGAAGGGGTGGCCTTGGGCTGCTGTCTTTGTGACCTCCTGGGTTTTTCATACCATCAGAAAAGGTTCTGAGCACATCTGGCCTTCTAAGAACATTTCTGCTGATCACACAGCCTTTATCTAATGGCAGCTGCTTTTGATTAACTAATTAACCCAATCTTAATCCATTTAACATGATGCTGCTATTGGTGCAATGGACTGCTCCTTCTGTGAGGATATCTTCTAATACTTCAGCTCAGGAAAGATCTGAATGGAAAATGTCTCTGATTTCCCCTATTACATTTTTAACTCTACTGGAGAATAGAATCTCATCTCCAGACGCACTCTGGGTGCTGGCAACTCTAGGCTGTCACCATGGCCTGTGTGAGACTTGGGCTGAGTGAGACAAAGGCTGAGTCAGGGGCTGAGACTTGGGCTGAGTGAGACTTGGGCTGAGTGAGACTTGGGCTGAGTGAGACATGGCCTGAGTGAGACTTGGCCTGAGTGAGACTTGGGGTGGATGAGACAGGCTGAGTGAGACTTGGGCTGAGACTTGGGCTGCCTTCTGAGCTTTGTAAGGGCTGTCAGCAGACACTGCCATGTGAGGGTTTTGGCTGAGGCAGAGCAGTGCTCTGGCAGAGCTATGCCATCTGTGCCCCCAGGCAAGGCAGTGCAGGGCTGCTTTGGCTGGCTGCGTTTGGCCCTGCTGCCCTTGCCATGTTTTGGGCTTTTCCTCATCATTCCACAAACCCTGAAAACCTTCCCAGGGCAGATCTGGGCAGCCTGCAGGGGATGTGCTCTCTAGCTGCTGCCTTGAGTGGCCAGCAAATATGGACAAGGAGATGTACATCAGGCAGACATCAGGAAGGAGTTCTTCAGCATGAGGGTGCTGAGACACTGGCACAGGCTGCCCAGGGAGGTGGTGGAAGCCTCAGCCCTGCAAGTTTTCAAAGTCAGGCTGGATGTGGCTGTGAGCAGCCTGCTCTAGTGTGAGGTGTCCCTGCCCATGGCAGGGGGTATGGAACTGGATGGAAGCTGCAGCACAGGAGGTTCCAGCTCAGCACAAGGGGCAGCGTCTTGCCTGGAAGGGTCCCAGAGCCCTGGCACAGGCTGCCCAGAGAGGTTGTGGAGTCTCCTTCTGTGGAGCCTTTCCAGGCCTGTCTGGATGTGTTCCTGTGTGCCCTGAGCTGGATTGTGTGGTCCTGCTCTGTCAGCCTCTTCCACTCTTCTGTCACCCTCACAGGGAAAAAAATTCCCCCTGAACACCTCTGCCCACAGCTCTGACTGGATCTGCTTTGAACAAATGAGGGTTGGACCCTTTGTCTCCTGGCAAAACAGCTCCATCCAGCAAATAGAAACAGAAGTCATCAGAGGAGCCTTACATCAGCCTTACTCAGTCCCTCAAACTATGTCAAGTTCGAGGAACTTCATTGTTTACTTTAAAGAAAGTATTTAATGTTAATGTAATGTAAAGGGAAGTATTTAATGCTGCACAAACCTGCCCCAGTGCGTTTAAAGCCAGACAAACCTGCCAAGAAGAGCATCTTAGAACACAGCCACCTGCACAGCGGAGCTCAAGAGGTGACTGTTCCTGAGAGCTGATACCAGCAGCTGCCTCAGAAACCTTAATGCTTCATCATCTCACAAATTAAAAACATTGCTAATATTAATGGAGGCTTCAGCACTTCCCATGTCTCATTAGTTAAAATGCTCATTTGTCTTGTGTCTGGAAGAAGAAGAATTACTGTAGCAGGGGCTCCATTTCTCACCCTAACAGGGCAGAGCCAAATAAGCCACGAGCTGATGTGGGGCTGTGCTGCCAGCCTCTGGGCTAAGGCAGCTCAGGTGATGCTGGGCTGCAGCAAGAGCAGTGTGGGCAGCAGGGCAAGGGAGGGGATTCTGCCCCTTGGCCCTGCTCGCCTCAGACCCCACCTGCAGTCCTGGGTGCAGGTCTGGAGCCCTCAGCACAAGCAGGACATGGAAGTGTTGGAGCCAGCCCAGAGGAGGCCACCAAGATGCTGAGAGGGCTGCAGCAGCTCTGCTCTGAGCACAGGCTGAGAGAGTTGGGGCTCTGCAGCCTGCAGAAGAGAAGGCTTGGAGGAGACCTTGGAGTGGCCTTGCAGGATCTGAAGGGGGCTCCAGGAGGGCTGGGGAGGGACTATTGACAAGGTCTTGTCATGACAGGAGGAGGAGGAATGGGTTTGAAGTGGCAGAGGGGAGATTGAAAGTGGCTGTTAGGAAGAAGTTGTTTGCAGTGAGGGTGGTGAGACACTGGCACAGGTTGCCCAGGGAGATGTTCAGAGCCAGGCTGGATGAGGCCTTGAGTGACCTGTTCTAGTGGGAGGTGTCCCTGCCTATGTCTGGGGCTTGGAACTGGCTGAGCTGTGAGGTCCCTTCCTACCCAAACCATTCTGTGTTCCTAGGGTTTTGCAGAGCTGCTGTCGTCTTCCATCTCAAAAGCTGCAGTGAGAAGAGCAAAAGTAGATCTCATTCTCATCACCCAAAGCTTGGTTTTGTTGTTTGAATTTTTGTTTTGTTTCCCCCACCCAGTTCCAGTAGTGTTTCCTTGGCAGAAAAGCTTATCCACAAAAGCACCTTCCCCGAGGTTAGCATCCTGGCAGCACTGTGAGCAGGGAGGTGCTGCTTCTCCTCTCGCCTCCTTGGCTGGTGGAATTTTGTGACCTCAGCTGCAGCAGCTTATGAATCTCTCCCCGTGTATAGGCAACCGAGGGGGTGTGTCATGTGGAGAGAAAAGTGCCCCCTGGGGGCTCGGGAGTGGGCTTGTGGAACTGCAGGTATAAAGGGATGAACCAGCTGAAATCCTCGCAGGACATCACCCTGAGGCCTCAGGCAGCCAGGAGCGGAGGCTGCTCGTGATGCAGGAGGGCAAGAGGGAAAGAGGGGAGGGGGGTGGGAAATGAAAGCACTGGTCTGGAAATTTCCAGCTGCAATATTCTCTTAGCCTGTGTGTGTTTGAAACATCCCCAGCCTGGTCATGCTACCTCTGGGCAACGTTCCCTGCTCTTGTGCCGCAGTTGATCTCTTTGGGTTCTTTGCGAGCCCTGCTGAAAGGAACATTTGAATATTGTAATGGGATGAAGAAGCCCCAAAGTGCCTTTGGTCTGTTCCTATTCATCAGCACTCAGCCTCCCCTCTAAGGACCCAGTCCTGCCAAGGCTGGGGAGAGCTGCTACGCTGCATGGCAGAAGCTGCCAGGGGAAGGGCTTGGGGTTTCTCTCATCATCTTCCCATCATGGTCTCAATCCAAGTGCCACATTAAAGAGAGGTGGCACCAGGGGCTTGCTTTCCCCTCCATTCACCTGCCTCAAAGCACACCTTCAGGAAGGAGAGAAGCTCTGGGTGAGTCCTGCATGCTTATTCCTCTCACTCAGATGTAACCCTCCAGGTGTGGATGAACCTTGTGGTCCCTTCCAACCCTGACTGGTTCTGTGATTCTATGATTCAATGGTGGATGTCAGCATTGGCTGTGCACAGCCTGCCTGGGCTGCCTGCCCTGTTCACAAGTTCATTAACCAGCCCTGGGAAGATCACCTTTGCTGAGGTGCCCTGGAGGGGCTGCATCAGTCGAGCAGGAGAGGAGCTTGTGCTGAAGCTAGAAATGACTTCAGCCTGCATGAGCAATGCAGAGGGCAGAGTGGGCACTCTGTTGGGGAGAGTTTGCTGTGGATCTGTCTGCTCGGCAGGAAGGCAATGTGGGCCCAGCACAAGCTCCCACTAGGAGCAAGGGCTCTGTACTTGTGTGTAAATAAATGATGAGAAATGCCTCCTCTGCAAAGAGCCTGATGGCCATGTGCTGCAGGGCAGCTCTAATGGAACAGGGGAGGAACTTATGTAAGGCTCTTCTGGCTCTCCTGCCACCGCAGCTTCTCTGGCAGCATCACAGAATCACAGCATCTTAGAGGACCTCCAGAGATCACTGGGTCCAACCCCCCAGCCAAAGCAGGTTCACCCAGGGCAGGCCACACTGGAACATGTCCAGGTTGGCTTTGGAAGTCTCTAGAGAAGGAGACTCCACAGCCTCTCTGGGCAGCCTGCTCCAATGCTCTGTCACCCTCACAGTAAAGAGGTTTCTCCTTGTGTTGAGGTGGAGCTTCCTGTGCTGCAGCTTATATCCAGTACTCCTTGTCCTATTCCTGGGTGACACTGAAAGGGACCTGTCCTCTTCCTCTTGACACCCACCCCTCAGATATCTGTAAACATTAATGAGGTCCCCTCTCAACCTTCTCTTCTCCAGACTAAACAGCCCCATCTCTCTGTCCTTCTCTGAGGGGGATGCTCAAGTGCCCCAGAGCAGCAGCACTGGGGCTCCCACTGCAGTGGCCAGCGTCGCTCTCCAAGGTTCAGGTGGGGTTTATGTGTCAAGTGAGGCTAGCTGAGTAGTCTAGTGAAAGAAGCTAGACTACAGGCTGTGAAAAGGAAACAGTGGTGATGGCTGCTGCACTCAGAGGCTTGCTGAGATGGACAAAAGCAAGGACACAAACACAGCTGACAGCGTTGCAGTGGCTCTCGGCTGCAGCTGGTGTCTGTACTTCTCTCCCTGGCCTGCTGTCTGTCTAACTAATCCTCCTGCTTTCTAAACCCCCATGGCCAATCCTCCAACCTTGCACATAAGGCAAACTCTGGGACAAGGTAGAGGGGTGGGAAGAAGGTGGGAGGGTGGTTGGGAGCCCCTCCTGGGCACTCTGGTTTCTGGGAGGGCTGTTGTGTCTCTGCATTACCTTTAACTTGTCTATTTCTGTCTGTAGCTCTAAGTATTGTAAATACCTGCTTGTACCTTGTGCCAGGCTGTGAATATAAAGCTTCATTCCTTAGCTCCCAGCCAGCTGAGTCCAGTCTGGGTGACTTTATAAGAGGAGGGGGCAGGTAACACCCAAACCATTGGGCAGCAAGCAGGAGGAGCACTAGCAGAGGCAGCAATGCAGGTGGCATTTTACCCAGGGAGGAAACAGGCAGTGCTCAGGTGAAAACTGTCCTGTGGGTTTTGACTTTCCCTTTCTGTGTCCTCTGTCTGGTTTTGCAGCAGAGCAGATTGCTTGAGTGGTACAGCAAAGGAAGGGCATGGCTCAGGGCCCCTGGGACAGTGCAGCTGCCTGAACATGTGTGTCTAGTGCTGCTGGAGCTGCCCTTCATTTTCTGTCTGACTTTCAGTGGCTGATCCAGGAGGGAGCTGCTTCCTCAGAGGTCTGCTGTCCTGTCTGACACCCCTGAGAGGAGGGCTCGGGTACCCTAAGGCACATCAGATGGCAGTAGCTGAGCCTGTGCAGGCACACCAGGCACTCCCTGCTCCTGCCTGTGTGTGAGAGTTACTACTGAAGCACTCCAGCCTGTGTTAGCAAGAGTGAGGACACCTCCTTTCTGCTCCAAAGCAGCCATATGGACAACTAGAACCAGGCAACAATCTCCCCGGCTCAGGCCTGCCACTGGTCTCTGGTGGCAATGACAGCTCTGGCAGTGGGTGTCAGAGAAGGGCACCCACCCCCTCCCTTCACAGTCTCACTTGTGCTGTGGGTTGCACTGTCCATGAGATGCTGCTGCCCAGTTTTTAACAATGATGTGACCTATCAGGCTCTGAGCAGCACAGACCCACGGAAAGCCAGTGAAAATCTCCTGAGCTGCACTATATCCACTGGGAATTGGAGGCAGAACGAGGGGGAATGGCCTCAAGCTGAGCCTGGGGAGGGTTAGACTGGGCATTAGGAAAAGGTTTTCCACAGAGAGAGTGGTCAGGAACTGGAATGAGCTGCCCAGGGAGGTGGTGCAGTCACCCAGCCTGGCTGTGTTTCAGGCTGGTTTGGATGTGGTGCTTGGGGCTATGTTTAAGGTGAATCTTGCAGAGCAGGGTTCTAGGTTGGACTTGATGCTCCTGAGGGGCTGTGCCAGCCTGCATGGTGCTGTGATTCTGTGATCCCAGAGGGCACTCAGGGTGCTGCGGAGAGGTGGCCATGAAGAACACTCCCGAGCTGGGTCCTCTTCCCACAAGCAAGCCAAGCAGACACCAGCTGGAATATTAAATCCTGTTGCCTTTACCTTCTCTTGCCAGCACCCCTGGTGGAGAAGGCAGTGGTGGGCAGCAGACATCGGTGCTGTGCCAACTGCAGAGCCTGCGAGGAGCAGGGAGGGACCTGCTTCCTTTTGAGCACTATTGTTAATGACCAGGGGAAGAAGTGCTTCAGTTCTGAGAACTCGCTGCGCAGCAGCTGCTGTCTGGGGCTGGGCTCAGCTGACAACGAGAATTCACCTCCCCCGAGCCAGCACTGGAGCCCAGGGACGGCGCCGTGGCTCTTTGCTGCGCTCCCGACTGCTCTTCTGCACTGCTCCCCTCGCTCACAGCCTCCTTTTTGTGCTCCAGAGGACTACTGCTGGCAGCTGAACAGCGCTAAAACAATCCAGAACGTGGAGCCAAAGCCCCAGAGCAGCAGCACGGATCATTTAGAGGTGGCATCAGTTTAGCCCAGCTTGGAATCCTGCACGGGCGCCTCTTACGTGAGGGCGGTCAGAGGCAGCAGCTTGCGTCCGTGTCCTCAGTAGCAGAGTGCCTCACTTTCCTCCCCGCTGCCAGGACTAGACACTTCGGTTCCACCTCTAGGGCACAGGAGGTCTTGCTAGGCCAGGGAAATCCCTATTAAGGGTGCAAAGAGGACTTAAGGATCACAGGATCACAGATGTTAGGGGTTGGAAGGGACACAAAGAGATCTTCCAGTCCAACCCCTGCCAGAGCAGGAGCAGAGAATCCAGCACAGGTCACACAGGAACACATCCAGACAGGGCTGGAAAGGCTTCAGAGAAGGAGACTCCACAGCCTCTCTGGGCAGCCTGTGCCAGGGCTCTGGGACCCTTACACTCAAGAAGTTCTTGCTCATGTTGAGGTGGAACTTCCTGTGCTGCAGTTTCCATCCCTTGCCCCTTGTCCTATGGCAGGGCACAAGTGAGCAGAGGCTGTCCCTGTCCCTTCCTCCTTCGATCCCATTCTGTGCTTCTGTGCTCCACAACCTCTCTGGAGGTGTTCAGGACCAGCTTGGATGAGGCCTTAAGTGACCTGTTCAAGTGGGAGGTGTCCCTGCCTATGGCAGGAGGGGTTGGAACTGGCTGGGCTTTGAGGTCCCTTCCACCCTAAACCCTTCTCTGCTTTTCCATAGTCCCATGTTGAGAGCTGCATTCTTCACGTCTTGTGCATGACTTCTGTTGTCCCTGCAGAGGGAAGCTCCTGTTGGTTGGGTTTTTAATCAGAAATACTGATTAGGTTTTGTTGCTTGTTCTCTTTGCTTAGGGCTTTCAACATAAACTCAGTGGATGAAACCTCACAGAGGGAACAAAGGAAAAGAGACAGGGAGGGAGTACGTGGGAGAGGTGTGTGTGTGCCGTGCCTTAGACCCCACTTTCCTCCTGCCTGCAGTAGCTGTGAATCCCTGTGGGATTTCTGATCTCCACCTGAGTTGATCAGTTTGCACACACAAGGCCTGCTTGCATCTCTCTTGTTGAAAGGGAAAAGTTTTCAAAGATGTTAGTTGATTTACTTTGTTTTGGCATTTGGAGTTGTTGCCTTAGCAGCTCTGTATGCTGCTGAGGATCTTTACTGTCTCTGCCATAATTTGCAGTTAGCCACCTGGCTTCATTCACTGAGCTCCCCCCCTCCTTTTTCTTTCAGATAAAAGAACAACTGTCAGGGGGAAAAAAGGCAAAGAGATTTACCCACAGAAACCAGAAGAAAATCCTTGCTCTGACTTCCCCCACCCAACAGTCACATTCTACATGATGGAGTAATTGCAGGGGCGAGCTGGAAGATCTCCTCAAGCAGCCCTCTGCCCATATGTGAGCTGGTGGAAACAAATCTACAAGGCAGTTCTTTTGTGCCTTTTCTCTCTGGCTTCACAAACACTTTTTAAGCCTTTGCAGCTGCTGTGTAATTAAATTTTGCTTTTGTGGAGGCTTCAAGAGCTAAAAGGAAGGTGTTAAAAGTATCACCCAGTCCTTGACACCTGCCTGCCTGCCTGCAGCTGGGCTCCTAGCTCCGGAGTATGGAGCTGTTCCACTTGCTGCTGCTGAGCTTGGTCCTGCTGTTGGACATCCCATGGTGACCTCATTACAGGTTCCACAGTTGTACTCTGAGTCTCCTCCCTTCCTCTTCTCCTATCCTCTGCTGGCTGGGGCACTTAGTGCCATGGTCTGCTTGACTGGCTGGGGCTGGGTGATAGGTTGGATTGGATGTCCTTGGAGGTCTCTTCCAACCTGCTTGATTCTATGATTCTATGATTTATTTGGGTCCCTCCCTGGAAACTGGAGCAGCTGTTTGATAGTATCAATTCCACTCAGGCCACACTTGCAAAAGAACCACTTCATGCTGTAGAGAGATGTAGGAGAGAGGCCACATCTTGAGTGTGGTACTTCAGCCACCAGCCAGGCTTGGCTGGGACCAGCTGGAGTTCCTCTTTGCTGAGCATCTTGGTTCATCTCACAGCTGTGAGCCTGCTGAGCTGCGTGCCAATGGTGGGGGGCAGAGGGTGTGAAAAGCCCAGACACTAGCAGAAGGATGAGGCACTTAGTGCCATGGTCTAGTTGTCTGGACAGGGCTGAGTGATAGGTTGGACTGGATGACCTTGGAGGTCTTATCCAACCTGGTTGATTCTATGATTCGTTGTCTCAGGCTGCCCATGGCTGCCCCAGAGTCTGGTGCTCTGGGTGGGAAGGTGCCTGGCGTTTGCTGCCTGGGAGAGGCATCCATGCACAGCTCTCCTCAAGCCCCAGGCCACAGCTAGTTACTGACTTTGCAAGAGCCTGTGCAGAGCCTGCTTTGGCAGAGCACTGGGCATAGCTTAGGGGAAATGCCACTGCTTGCTAACACTAGGAACTGACATCTCTTGGGGCCAGAGAGTCAGCAGGCCTGGGAATGTCTCCTAGGGGTGGCACCTGGGGGAAAGGATGGAGTGGAGGTGGACCTGCAGAGTGCAGGGAGGAGTGAGGCATGGGAAAATGCTAAATTCTGAGCTGAGCCTCACCAAGAGTCAGCCCTACTAGATTTTGTACAGCTCCGTTAGAAATGCTGCCCATCAGAGCTGGGCAGCAGAGTCCCCTGCAGACAGGTGCTGCTGCCACACGTGGGGCACACAGGCACACAGCCATCACTGTCTCCTGGGCTGCAGTGAGAGCAGTGTGGCCAGCAGGGTGAGGGAGGGGACTCTGCCCCTTGGCTCTGCTCTCCTCAGACCCCACCTGCAGTCCTGGGGGCAGTTCTGGAGCCCCCAGCACAAGCAGGACATGGATGTGTTGGAGCCAGCCAGAGGAGGCCTCCAAGATGCTCATTACACCTGCTGGGCAATCCTAGTGCTAGAAACAGGAGAGCAGCCCTGCAGCTGCAGTACTGAGCAGCCTTGCAGCCCAGGACTGGTGGGAGTTGTCAGGAGGATGCCAGGGGGAATCATAGAATCAACCAGGTTGGAAGTGACCTCCAAGCTTGTCCAGCCCAACCTAGCACCTATCAAACTGGGGATTGGAGGTACCAAGACACAGAGCAGCTTGTGGGGCTTGCTAGGCCTGAGACAGAGCCAGCTTGAACCTGGTTGAGTCACAGAATCATAGAATGGTTTAGGTTGGAAGGGAACTCAAGCATCACCCAGTCCCACCCCCCTGCTATAGGCAGGGACACCTCTCACTAGAGCAGTCCATGTAGCCCATGAGGACAGGCTGAAGGAGTGAGAGCAGAGACTGTGCAAGCAAGCAGTGACTCCAGGCTTGCATACAAAGTCAGGGCTGAGCCTAAATAAGTAGATGTGTAATGATGTGCACCAGGTGGGAGCCTCAGTGACAGTGGAAGTGTAATTAGTGTCACACAGGATCGATGCTGTGCGCTCCTCATGGCTGTGTCAAGAGATGCGGGCAGCAAAAGCAGGTTGAGAGTAGCTCAGCAGCTGAGGCTTTGTATTGATTCAAGCCTTTATATCACACATAACAACGTAGTAAAGCCCCATCAGAGAGACAGGTAGTAACAAGTGAGCTTCAGATGGGCATGAATCAATTCTTCCCAAAGGTTTGGAAGTGGTGCTCTGATTTTTGCTGCCTCTTTGCTGAACCATTTCCCAGAAATGGCTCAAAGGACACAGAGGAGACCTGTGATGAAGGAAAGTGATTCCTTCTTAGAAGGAGAAAAAAGTCTTCCAAAGCAAGGAGCTCTCAGTCATCACTCGAGAGTGCTTTATAATCTCCTGCAACTATATACAAGGAAATGAGGTCATAAAAGAGAGGAAAAAGCTAAAGGCAGAGATTTCCCTGGAGGTCACCCAATGTGGGAGACACCTGGAAGGAAAGAGGAGATCAGGACCTCAGGAACCACAGAATCACAGCATTAACAAGGTTGGAAAAGCCCTCTGAGATCACCGAGTCCAACCTGACACCTAACACCTGCTAATTAACTAACCCCTGGCACCAAGTGCCTCATACAACCTCCTCTTATACACCTCCAGGGATGGGGACTCCACCACCTCCCTGGGCAGCCCATTCCAATGCCAATCACTCTTGCTGGGGAGAACTTGTTCCTGACATCCAGCCTGGACCTATCCTGGCACAGCTTGAGGCTGTGTCCCCTCGTTCTGTTGCTGGTTGCCTGGCAGCAGAGCCCAACCCCAGCTGGCTGCAGCCTCCCTTCAGGTAGTTGTAGGCAGCAATGAGCTCTGCCCTTCTCCAGGCTCACAGAATCACAGAACATCGGGGGCTGGAAGGGACCTCAAAAGCTCATCCAGTCCAACCCCCCTGCCAGAGCAGACCACTCAGGAACACTCCCTTTACATCCTCCTGGCACTCACCTTTACACCTTTATAACCAGCCATGAGGTCCCCCCTCAGGCTCCTCCTCTCCCAGCAGCACAGCCCCAGCTCCCTCAGGCTCTCCTAAGGAAGAGCTTCCACTGCCTTCAGCATCTTTGGCTCTGTGCTGGCCTCTCTCAAGCAGTTCCCTGAGGTCCTTCTTAAGCTGAGGTGCCCAGAACTAGACACAATATTCCAGATGCAGCCTTAGCAGGGCAGAGCAGAGGGGCAGGAGAGCCTCTGTCCACCTACTACCTGCAGCTCTTCTAATCCACTCCAGGATGGCATTGGCCTTCTTGGCCACCAGAGCACACTGCTGGCTCATGTCCGACCTTCCACACACCAGGACCCCCAGGTCTTTTCCTCCTTCACTACTCTTCAACAGGTCACTCCCCAGCCTATACTGATCCATGGGAAGACCCAAAGAGAAGTCCTGGTACTGCTGGAGACTGCAACTGACCTCCACAGAGTAAATATGAGCTGTAAATAGTTAGCCAAAGCCTGAGGAAACTGGGGAGAGATCTTTGCACTGATTTCAGCCAGCTGTGCCTCAGCCCATCGTGGGACAGAAGGGCAGCTGCAGCAGTGCCTGCGAGCATATCACAAAGGCTGCGGAGGATCCTTCCCTGTAACAAAGGCGCACAGCAGTTGGCTTTCAACTGCTTTGTGTAAAGTCAGCCCTGGCGTTCGGCTGGCCAACAGAAAAGCTGAGCTGTAAGCTCTTTATTTTTGCCCTTTCTGGGGTTTTTAATGCAATCTACAGCAGCTGTGAGCTCCACCACGTTTGTTGCCTGTCCACTCGGGCTTGTTAGGAGACAGAGCAGCGCTCTGCACCCTGTGGCCACCATTTGTCAGCCAGTGGGAGTTCTGCTAACGGGCAGAAGTGCAGAGTGGGATGGGAAACAAAGCAAGGGCCACAAGTCAGAGGAAGAGCGAGGGCAAACTGCCATTGCTCTACCTGCCTGACAGGCTGCCCACGGTGTGGCACTACTGCCATGCAGGGGACAAAGATTTCATGGTCACAGCATCACAGAGTGTCAGGGGCTGGAAGGGACCTCCAAAGCTCATCCAGTCCAGCCCCCCTGCCAGAGCAGCAGCACCCAGAGCAGATCACACAGGAACACATCCAGGCAGCTCTGGAGCATCTCCAGAGAGGGAGACTCCACAGCCCCTCTGGGCAGCCTCTTCCAGGCTTCTGTCACCCTCAAAGGGAAATAATTCCTCCTCAGGTTCACATGGAACTTCCTCTGCCTCAGCTTCCACCCATAGCCCCTTGTGCTGGCACTGGGCCTCACCCAGCAGAGCCTGGCTCCAGCCTCCTGCACTCACCCTGCACATATTTATTAACATTCATCAGGTCACCTCTTAGTCTCCTCCTCTCCAAGCCTCAGCTCCCTCAGGCTCTCCTCATAAGGAAGATGTTCAGTTTCCTTCAGCATCTTTGTGGCTCTGTGCTGGACTCTCTCAAGCAGCTCCCTGTGCTTCTTGAGCTGAGGGCCCAGAACTGGACAGAGGACTCCAGATGTGGCCTCAGCAGGGCAGAGTAGAGAGGCAGGAGAACCTCTCTCAACCTACTACCCACAGCCATTCTGATCCACCCCAGAATGGCATTGGCCTTCCTGGCCACCAGAGCACACTGCTGGCTCATGCCCATCCTTCCATCCACCAGCAGTCCCAAGTCCCTCTCCCTTTCACTGCTCTCCTCAACCTGTCCTGATCCCTGGGTTTGTTCTTTCCCAGGTGCCAGACTCTACACTTGCCCATGCTGAACTCCATTCCATTTCTCCCTGCCTGTTTCTCAGCCTGTCTCAGTCTCTCTGAACAGCAGCACAACTCTCTGCTGTGTCCCAGTCACTTCTCCCAGCTTGGTGGCCTCAGCAAACTTGCTGACAGTGCACTCTGTGCCTTCATGTAGGTCATTAATGAATACACTGAATGATACTGGTCCCAGTAGTGACCCCTGAGGGACTCCACTGCCCTCAGTGCTGAGCTACCTGTCCTCAGTTCTGCACTACCTGCCCAGCAGGCTCCTGAGGCAGAGCCAGTGGCAGCCTGAATCAAAAGCAGCTTGGTCAGCAGATCCAGAGTGGGGATTCTGCCACCTGGCTGTGCTGAGACCTCACCTGCAGTGCTGCATCCGGCTCTGGTGCCCTCACCCAGGAAGGTCATGGAGCTGATGGAGCAGGTCCAGAGGAGGCTGTGAAAATACTCAGGGGGTTGCAGGCTGAGGGAGCTGGAGGTGTGCAGCCTGGAGAAGAGAAGGCTCCAGGGAGACCTAATAGCAGCCTGCCAGTGCCCGAAGGGGGTACAAGGAGGCTGCAGAGAGGCTGTTTGCAGAGGGCTGCAGGGTGGCTGCCACCTAGAACGAGAGCTGGGTGCTGCCCCATGGTCAGGCAGGGCAAGACTGGATGCAGTGCAGATGTTTTACAGCTTCAGATAGAGACACACTCAGA
Organism: Tricholaema leucomelas; assembly: GCA_013400475.1. Lineage (NCBI taxonomy): Eukaryota > Metazoa > Chordata > Aves > Piciformes > Lybiidae > Tricholaema lacrymosa > Tricholaema leucomelas. The sequence goes on along the minus strand of WAAF01006355.1, from coordinate 758,432 downwards.
CCAGTGAGGAAACTCTCGTTTGAAAGTAGAGGTGAGTCTGCTCCTTCCTCTGGCTGTCTGCATGCCATGCATGGCTGCTTGTGGCGCTGCTCTGCCTGGTTGTCTGAGCACACACAGCTCTCCTGGGAGCGCAGATGAAGGTGGAGGAACAAAAGACAGACAGGTAGTGAGAACGCCTGACACTGTGTAAGGACTGCCAAGAACATGCACACAGAGAGGTGGTTTTTCATTTCAGACCTCACTGGAAAGGAATTTTCTTTCCCAGTGAGAGCAGCAGAGGAGACAGAGCAGTGGCAGTGGCAGCAGCATATGTGTGCACCTGAGGAGCTCAGACCTGAAAGGAGAAAATGCATTAATGTTACCTCACCCACCAAGCAGCCACAGACCTGCACCAGCGTGGGGCACATCTGCTGGCACAAAGGGCTCTAGGTGCACTCCAAGGCAAAGGGACAGGCACAGGGCAAGAATCATGGAATAGAATTACAGAATCAAGCAGACTGGAAGAGAGCTCCAAGCTCAGACAGCCCAACCTAGCACCCAGCCCTGCCCAATCAACCAGACCATGGCACTAAGTGCCCCAGCCAGGCTTGGCTTCAACACCTCCAGGTACAGTGACTCCACTACCTCCCTGGGCAGCCCATTCCAATGCCAATCACTCTCTCTGCCAACAACTTCCTCCTAACATCCAGCCTGAACCTCCTCTGGCACAGCTTGAGGCTGTGCCCCTTCTTCTGCCCCTGGGTGCCTGGCAGCACAAGATGTCATCTTTCACCTGCCTGGGTCAGCTCCAGCAGGGGCACTTCAGATGTCAGCACTTGCCAATACTTGCACCGAGTGGCTAGCTCAGCTGGCACACACCCTGCCGGTGCTCAGCGTGGGAAACGTGCTGCTGGGCAGGCTGGCAAATGAACCCTGGCCCCTGGCAAGTGTATCCTAACCCCCTGAAAAGCAGGTACAGCAGCGGCTCCTTTGCGCCTCGCTGGCACTGCCTGCCTGCAGCTGCAACGCAGAGAGCTGCCGAGCCTTGCGCAGCAGCACTGCACTCACAGGGCTCTGAACGAGCTGTGAAAAGCAGATCTTAGAGCAATCGTACAGTGTGTGCCTCCTCCCCTCTCCTCCCCTCCTCCCCTCTCCTCTCCTCCCCTTCCCGAGGGTCCCAGAAGTGGACACAGCTGACACTCATTGATGCTACCTGTTCCACTGCTGTCAGTGCATCAGTTAGATGTTACAGGTGGCTGCCTGTGGGCACTGAGTGCCTCCCGTGGGCAGCTTTTGCCACCCTTTGCTCCCTGCCTGCACATTCTGCTTTACAGTGCAAGCATTTTTGATTGCTCCATCCAATGCCATGACCCACAGGCACTGGGGAGTCAAAAAGAGCAAGAAGATAAGAGCAAAGCCTGTCACATGGCCCTGGTGGAGATAAGCTCCTACAGCAGCTGTCACCTGCTGTGTCCCTTGTCTGCAGACTCTTCCTCCTGTGGCAAGGGTACAAGGACACAGGCACTTGAGCCTCAGGTGTCCTACTTCAGTCCGGTGCCTTAGCTGAAACGTCTAAAGAAGGAGTCACAGAACCACAGAATAATCCAGTTGGAAGGGCTCACCCAGTCCAACCTTCCACCCAGCACTGCAGGGTCAGCACTAAACCATGTCCCTAAGTGCCAGCTCCACAGGCTGCTTGAACACCTCCAGCGATGAGGACTCCAGCACTGCCCTGGGCAGACCATTCCAGTGTCCAGAACCCTGCTCTGCAAGATTCACCTTAAACCACAGCCCCAAGCACCACATCCAAACCACCCTGAAACACATCCAGGCTGGGTGACTGCACCACCTCCCTGGGCAGCTCATTCCAGGCCCTGACCACTCTCTCCAGGAAAAAACTTTTCCCCAATGTCCAATCTAACCCTCCCCAGGCTCAGCTTGAGGCCATTCCCCCTTGTTCTGTCTCCAGTTCCCTGTGAGCAGA
>WAAF01006355.1:730541-756376 GCA_013400475.1 Tricholaema leucomelas | reverse complement strand
GTCCCTTTCTGCCAGCAGCTCTCCAGCCACACTGCCCCAAGCCTGTAGGTATTGCTTGGGGTTGTTGTGTCCCAGGTGCAGGTCCTGGCACTTGTTCTTGTTGAAACTCATCCCACTGATGTTGGCTCATTGATCTAAGCCTATCCAAGTGCCTCTGCAGAGCCTCTCTACCCTCATTCAAATCATCACTGCCACCCAACTTGGTGCCACCTGCACACTCACTGCTGACCCTCTCTGTGCCTGAATCAAGGGCATCAGTGAATGTTAAAGATGTTAAACAGAAGTGGTCCCAACACAGATCCCCTCCTGTCCCTGCTAAGCTGCTGGGTTGCAAGCTCTGGTGGCTGAGCTGAAGATGTCTGCCCTCCAGTTGTAATGGAGCAGAAAGGTCTGCTGGAGGGAGGGGAGAACAGCTCAGTGCAGGGTCAGCTTTAATTGCCCCAGCAAGAATCCCTACTGAAGTTCTGCTCCAGCCTTTAGTGTTCCTGCTGCCATCACCAGGGGTGAGCCAAGAAATTAATCCTACAGCTCAGGCAATGGAGGGCTCCTCTGTGGGACTGACTTGGTACCCAGTCCTGGACAGAGGGAACGTCAGCCTTGGCTTCAGGAAGCAGGAAGCTCATTTGCCTTTCAAAATCCAGCATAACCCTCTCTTGGTGTAAGAACTTGACAGCAGTGTAATAGATGTCCCTGAGTTATTGATTTATCCTTCAGCTTCTGATCTGTCCTTCATTTTATGAACCCAGCTTTATATCACAGGCTTTATGACTGATAGAAAAATATGATTCTATGCACAGGTGTTCCCTGTGCCCCCTTCTCTGCAGCAGGCAAGTCACCAGTGACACAACCTCTCTGTCTTCACCATCATCTCTGATCACCTGTAATGTGTCCTCAGGGAACTGCTTGAAAGAGTCCATCACAGAGCCACAAAGATGCTGAAGGCAGTGGAAGATCTTCCTTAGGAGGAGAGCCTGAGGGAGCTGGGGCTGTGCTGCTGGGAGAGGAGACTGAGGGGGGACCTCAGCAATGGTTCTCAAGATGTAAAGGTGAGTGCCAGGAGGCTGGAGCCAGGCTCTGCTGGGTGATGCCCAGTGCCAGGGCAAGGGGCACTGGGTGGGAATTGAGGCAGAGGAAGTTCCAATTAAAGATGAGGACGAATTTTTTCCCTGTGAGGGTGACAGAAGCCTGGCACAAGCTGCCCAGGGGGTCTGTGGAGTCTCCCTCCCTGGAGCTATTGCAGAGCTGCCTGGATGTGTTCCTGTGTGATCTGCTCTGGGTGCTGCTGCTGTGGCAGGGGTGTTGGACTGGAGGAGCTTTGGAGGTCCCTTCCAGCCCCTGATGCTCTGTGAGTCTGTGATCATCCACAGTCTACTGTTGCCCCCTCAGTAGAGAACTGGAGTGGTTTAAACAGGTGTGCAGGTTTTGAATAGCCAATAGCAAACATCACTGCTGCTCAGGCTTGAAGAGGAGCATTTGTCTGAGGAACAGGCTCACTCCAGACACCTGTTCTGACAAACACTTCCTTTTGTGAATGCTCACAAATAAGAATGATGTTGGCTGGATGAGGCTCTGGACAGCCTGATCTAGTGTGAGGTGTCCCTGCCCATGGCAGGGGGGTTAGGACATTCTACCATTCTGTGGTTCTATGATTCTGTGATTCTCTCTTGAAACTGGACAACGACAGAGTCACAGAACATCAGAGCTTGGAAGGGACCTCCAGAAATCTTCCAGTCCAAGACCCCTGCCAGAGCAGGACCACACAATCCAGCTCAGGGCACACAGGAACACATCCAGACAGGCCTGGAAAGGCTCCCCAGAAGGAGACTCCACAGCCTCTCTGGGCAGCCTGTGCCAGGGCTCTGGGACCCTTCCAGGCAAGAAGTTCCCCCTGGTGCTGAGCTGGAACCTGCTGTGCTGCAGCTTCCATCCATTGCTGCTTGTCCTATCCCAGGGAGCAGTGAGCAGAGCCTGTCCCCCCCTCCTGACCCCCAGCCCTCAGATAGTTATAGACATTGATTAAATCCCCTCTCAGTCTTCTCCTCTCCAGACTAAGCAGCCCCAGGTCCCTCAGCCTCTCCTCACCAGGCAATGCTCCAGTCCCTTCATCATCCTCATAGCCCTCTGCTGGACCTTCTCCAGCAGATCCCATTGCTCCTTGCCCTGTGTGTGATCCCAGCTCTGCCCCCTGGGCATCTTCCCAAGGCATGAACACACCAAAGCAGACTGAAGAAAGTGAGCACTGAAGGTCAGTTCCCAGTGCAACCCAGGCCCTTTGCCATCCAGCTGGGAATTCCACGGGCATGGGCAGCACTGCATGGATTCCAGACCCAGATGTGCTGTACCTGTGTGCAGCTCAGCAGAACATTTCACATCTAACTCTTCTTTTTTCCTTTCCCATGCCCAAGGAACACCATAAATAAAAGAAGAGGCAAGTCACACTGCCTTCTGCAGGATGAATTATTTGGGCTATTTCCAGTCTTTTCCACATTACAGAGAGCAATACGTGGGGAAAATGCTGCAGTCTAAATTAATCCTTATTGTGGAATAACATTTAGCAACTGCATTTCTGTCAGGAGAGCTTTCTTGGTCTGTAGGAGTCAGGTGCACATAGAATCATAGCATCAGCCAGGATTGGAAGGGACCACAAGGATCAGCCAGTTCCAGTCCCCCTGCCATGCCCAGGGACACCTCACGCTACAGCAGGCTGTCCACAGCCTCAGCCAGCCTGGCCTGAAACACCTCCAGGGATGAGGCTTCCAACAGCTCCCTGGGCAACCCCTGCCAGGCTCTCACCACCCTCACACCCTGCTGCCCACACTGCTCCTGCTGCAGCCCAGGCTCTGGTTGCTCTCTGGGCTGCCAGAGCACACTGACAGCTCAGACTGAGCTTCTTCTCCACCAGCACCACCAAGTCCCTCTCCTCATGGCTGCTCTCCAGCCAGTCCCTGCCCAGCCTGTATTGGTGCTTGGGATTGCCTCGACCCAGCTGCAGGACCTTGCACTTGGCCTTGTACCCAGAGTGGTGGGATTTTGATGAGCATTTCTAGGCAGCAAAGGAAGATTACCTGTGACAGAAGACTGCTGTGTGATGGACAAGTGCTTCCCTGTCCACTGAGTGCCTACACGGTCCCAGGACCTGTAGCTAGCTCTGATTCTCAGTCATAGAACCAAATAATGCTTTGGGTTAGGGATCCCCAAAGGTCACCATGTCCAACCTCCCCACTCTGATCAAGAGCATTTGAGCTAGATCAGATTGCTCAGTGCCTGATCAAGCTTGACCATGAATGTCTCCAGGGGTGGGAACTCCACCACCTCTCTGGGCACAGTGTTCTGGTGTTTCACTACTGCCATGGTAAAGATCTTCCTTCTAACTTATTTTCTCCCAGGCACCCAGGGACAGAACATGAGGACACAGCCTCAAGCTGTGCCAGGGCAGGTTCAGGCTGGATGTTAGGAGGAAGTTGTTGCCAGAGAGAGTGATTGGCATTGGAATGGGCTGCCCAGGGAGGTGGTGGAGTCCGTATCCCTGGAGGTGTTTAACGGAGGCTGCATGAGGCACTGGTGCCAGGGGTTAGTTAATTAGCAGGTGTTAGGTGCTAGGTTGGACTCGGTGATCTCAGAGGTCTTTTCCAACCTGGTTAATGCTGTGATCCTGTGAAAGTGCTTCTGTCTCACTCTTCTTCCTAAGTCAGTTTCCCAGATTCAAGAGCAGAGTCTCATTCTGAATAAACCATGGTAGAAGCCCAAGCCCCAGCAGCCCTCTGAACCCTCACAGGTTGCCTTTGCTGCGTGTGCCGCCGCAGTAGAGCAGCAGAGAGGCAGAGGCACCGCGGGCAGCGTGCGGGTGGGAGGCAGCTGCCCTTTGAGGAGCATTTATCCTCTGCAGCACTCTGACTTGATTCCAGCAGCGAGTGTGCACGAAGGTTTCCTGCCCAGGGGATAAATTAATGGAGCTGTTTAGACAGGACAGCTCTGCTGCACGCCAGGCTCCTGCTATCGCCGCCACACAGCCGCTCTTGGGCACTGCTACTGTCACTGGAGTGGTACAACCTCCACAGCAGTGCTGACCTACTTACACCCCATAACCCTCTGAGGAGTGTCTGGGGAGAGCAGAGGCCCCAGAGCAGGGCACGTTTCACAAGCCAGGCCATGAAGCTGTGGCCAAGAGCACAGCTTGGCTCGCAGCAGCTCTTGACAGAGACACGCTGGGGGAGTCTATTCCCACTTCAGTGCGGAGGGTGAAGGTTTAGCTGTCAAGCTCTCCACTGACTGCTCCAGGCTTCCACTTCAGGTGTTGGGGAGCAGCCTACACATGCAGTCTCTCTGACCCACTTTACCTAACTCCAGAGGAGATTAATTCCTCCCTGGATGAGCCTACTTCTCAGGTACCCATAACAGGAAGCAGGGTAAATAGCTAAGAGCCTGACAACTAACAAGTGGGCTGGGCAGGGACTGGCTGGAGAGCAGCCTTGAGGAGAGGGATTTGGGGGTGCTGGTGGAGGGGAAGCTCAGTCTGAGCTGTCAGTGTGCTCTGGCAGCCCAGAGAGCTACCAGAGCCTGGGCTGCAGCAAGAACAGTGTGAGCAGAAGGGCAGGGAAGGGATCCTGCTCCTCTGCTCCACACTGCTGAGACCCCACCTGGAGTACTGCATCCAATTCTGGAGCCCCTGGGGCAAGAGAGATGTGGAGGTGCCGGGAGGGGTCCAGAGAAGGGCCACGAGGATGAGCAGAGGATTGGAGCTGCTCTGCTGTGAGGAGAGACTGAGGCAGTTGGGGCTGTGCAGTCTGCAGAGGAGAAGGCTCCCAGGTGACCTCATTGTGGCCTTGCAGGATCTGAAGGGGGCTACAAGAAAGCTGGGGAGGGACTTTATAGACTGTCAGGGAGTGATAGGAAATGAAGTGATTCAGCCTGGATGTTAGGAAGAAGTTGTTGAGCATGAGGGTGGTGAGAGCCTGGCAGGGGTTGCCCAGGGAGGTGGTGGAAGCCTCATCCCTGGAGGTGTTTAAGCCCAGGCTAGATGAGGCTGTGGGCAGCCTGCTCTAGTGTGAGGTGTCCCTGGGCATCACATTCTGTGCTTCTGTGCTCCACAACCTCCCTGGGCAACCCCTGCCAGCCTCTCACCACCCTCACTGCAAACAATTTCTTCCTAACAGTCGGTTTCAATCTCCCCTCTGACACTTCAAACCCATTCCTCCTTCTCCTGCCATGACAAGACCTTGTCAATAGTCCCTCCCCAGCCCTCCTGGAGCCCCCTTCAGATCCTGCAAGGCCACTCCAAGGTCTCCTGGAAGCCTTCTCTTCTGCAGGCTGCAGAGCCCCAACTCTCTCAGCCTGTGCTCAGAGCAGAGCTGTTGCAGCCCTCTGAGCACCTTGGTGGCCCCTTTATATATGCTTGTAAGTTGTGCCAAGCTATAGGTTCACTTACAGCTTCATTTATGGCTTCGTTCTCAGCTTCGTTCCCTTGACTTCCAGCTGACTGAGTGAGTCTGGTGAATTCCTAGCCCTGGGGGGGATGTGGGTAACTGCCAAAGCTGCACACAGACTGGTCAGAGGAATGTGAAGCTGACAAGAAGCCTCCCTGCAGCCTGCTCTGAAGGATATTTCTCAGTATCCAGCGTGCCCAAACAGTGACAACCTGCCCATGAGCAGCGTCCTCAGGCCGTGCTGCTCACAGCCTCCTTTGCACCAGCACATCTCACCTCTGCTGGCTGCTGTGCCTGCCTTGGAGGGATGAGCAGCTCCGCAGAGAGGTTTTTGCTTTAGCTTCCTGCTGCTCTCCTGGGAGCAGCCTTTTTCCTTTTTTCAAGTCCAAAGTGAAGAGCTTTATGAAGCTTTCAACTACTCCTGATTTCTGAAAGCAGAGAACTCTTTACGCTCACACAAGTTTCCCTCTGGGTTATTTGTCTTGGATTGGGGCTTTCAGCCTTGCATATTGGCTGCCACATTCAGAATATTGAACAGGAATAATTCTCTCTAATATTGAACAGGAATAATTCTCTCTGTGTGTCAAGCTCTGAGCACTTCAACTACAGAAGCAGTACAGCTTCACACGAGCAGTAGAAAACAAGAACAGGCAGAAGAGCCCAACAGTTCTCCAGCAGCACCCCGAGGTCAGGCTGCCTCAGCCAGCACACCTGTGGGCCACAGCATCCTCACCTTTAGTCCAGCTGAACTGATAGCTCCTTGCTCACAGCATGCTGCAAACATCAGGTGAACTGAGGCACTGGAATGGGCTGCCCAGGGAAGTGGTGGAGTTGCCATCCCTGGAGGTGTTGAAGCCAAGCCTGGCTGGGGCACTTAGTGCCATGGTCTGGTTGGTTGGGCAGGGCTGGGTGCTAGGCTGGGCTGGCTGAGCTTGGAGCTCTGGTCCAGCCTGGTTCATTCTATGATTCTGTGATTCTGTGGAAACTGTTGGCCTGGATTGATTTCAGTGCAGTGCAGGAAGCTTCCTCACAGCTTGCTGCCTGTTTGCTCCTGACTGCCCACCTTAATTGAGCAGGGATGGAGAAGGCTAAAGGTGGGCTTGGATTGCTGCTGTGGAGACTCTTCTTTGGAGAGTCACTGATTGCTCTGTAACAAACAGCACTAACCTGTCAGTGCTTCCCTCTGCATCTCTTCCAGCATCTCTTTGTCCTGACCTTTTGCACTGCTTTCCCTTTTGCTCCTGCCTGTCTCTGGATGCTCTTTCAGTGCTGCAAGCAATAGCAGATACAAGGTTTGCTTCCAATTTCAGCCCATGATTTCTGCTGCCACTTCTACTTTTCTGTGTGCTCCTAAACCTTCCTTCTACTTCAAGTGGAAAGCTGAAGTACCTCCCAAGGACATTTTTAGTCAGCAGATTCAGGGCACCTTGAAACACAGAGCAAGAGGAGAGTGTTGCTGTTCCCACCACCCACCTAGCTCTGGCTGAGCTCACTATTAAAATGCTGCTCAAGACAAGCAGCAAATCAGCACAAGAAACCATGAAGGCTTCATGTTAGCTCAGAAGTCCCAGTCCAGCCTTGAGGCTGGAAGATAACCTCACAGGATGAGAATCACAGAATCCACCAGGTTGGAAAAGTCCTGCAAGGTCACCAAGTCCAACCTATCACCTAACACCTTCTGTGCACCAAGTGCCTCATGCAGCCTGCTCTTAAACACCTCCAGGCACGGCAACTCCACCACCTCCCTGGGCAGCCCATTCCAATGCCAATCACTCTCTCTGCCAACAACTTCCTCCTAACATCCAGCCTGAACCTGCCCTGGCACAGCTTGAGACTCTGTCCCCTTCTTCTGTTGCTGATTGCCTGTCAGCAGAGCCCAACCCCACCTGGCTACAGCCTCCCTTCAGGCAGCTGCAGACAGCAATGAGCTCTGCCCTGAGCCTCCTCTTCTGCAGGCTGCACACCCCCAGCTCCCTCAGCCTCTCCTCACAGGGCTGTGCTCCAGGCCCCTCCTCAGCCTTGCTGCCCTTCTCTGGACACCTTCCAGCACCTCAACATCTCTCTTAAACTTGAGGCTGTGTCCTCTAAAGATAAAACATGAGGGCTCCATGTCTACAGTCCTGCTCAAAGAAGAAAAGGACATCTCAGGAGCTTTTCAGGGAACAGAGCCTGGAAGTGGTTTAAACACGGAGCTCTCCAAGCCCAGCACATCTCAGCTGTTAAACACCACCCAGGAGCTAATGCCAAACAATCAGGCAAAACTTGATGACCTTAGAGAAGGCAGAGCCATGAACAAGCAATTTGGTGTTCCTCATTCTGGGCTGCTCTGGAGTCTGCCAATAGAGGTTGGCTTTGGAGGGCAGTTCTCTGATCAGTGGAGGTGAATCAGCCCAGCACAGCCCCCCTGCCTGCCTGTCCCCACGGCACCAGGCATCCAAACACCGTTAGCCTCTTGCCCACCCCATCTCCAACAGAGAGCAACAAGCAGGGGGAGAAAATGCTTGGAAAGTTGCCTAACTTGTCTGCAGAAAGAGAATGAAACTCAAAGGGAGAGAAAATGTTTTACAAGGAGCCACAGAGTATGGGACCAGCAGCAGTCTGCAGCTCTCTGCAGGAGGAAACCTTCCTGCCCTCTGAAGGGAGAGGAAACCTACTTATTTAGGTAGCACACTTATTTAGGCACCTAAATATGGGTCTAGGTACCTAACCTGAGGCAGAAAGGCAAGGCCCAGACCACAAAGAAGCTTCAACTCTTTGTTTTTCAATGGAGGTAGCAGCTTGCTTATGCTAAAGGCTGTGCTTGGACCTACATCTACAGCTAAAACCCCAACCAAAGAGTAACTGTTGCTGCCAAGGGGCTCAATACAGCAGGCTAAATATATCCTCAGATCAATCCAGGGTAGAAAGGGTTTGTGAAGTTGCTGAACTCTCCCAGTTGCCTTCCAAGGGAAGGTTTGCAGGCTGCTGCCATTCACAGCCTCTGCCATGCATCAGGAGCAGGAGGTTTATTGAAATAATCAGATGTGGAGGCAAGTGAAGAACAGAATCAGACAGCAGAGGGGATCCTGGGCTGTGCTGTAGCCATCTGGGCTGCCTGCTTTTAAACACAAAGATGCAGGATTATATCCTGGGTTCAAAAACTGCAGCATCTTTGATTAGCTTTGGGTATTTAGTGGTTTTTATCAATGAAAGCAGTGGGGAAGGGAAATTGTGTGGCACTGAAAGCTGCTGCCAGTGGCAAGGTTCTCAGTGCCCTCACTGCAAATGAAGGTTTGAATACCAAAGGAGAGAGCTTGGCTAAACCCTTAAATTGGAATTACAGGGAGAAGATGTAGCAGGGAACTAAAAGCAACATCCAGCATTACAAACCAGAGATTTACCACTAGGCAGAGGGGAGAAGAAACATGCTGGTGCTGGTCAATCACACTCATTGAGATGCTGTAATCAAGAAAGCAAATGTAAGGCTGAAGCCTCCCAGATCAAATATTTGCAGTGCAGATGAGCAAGCATTAACCCATTGCTCGAGCTGCTGCTACAGTCTCTCTGGAGCACTCACTGCACCTGCTCACCTCCTTTGCAAAGAGGCAAAAGGAGGGGATTCCAGCTGCTGTCCGAGCAGGAGGAGGTCACTCAGAGGGGTGAGAAACTTCCTGTCATCTTGGGGGAGAAGGGAAAGAGTTTGGCTTGCTCCCTCTAGCAAAGCAAAGTCTGGCTGGGGCTAGGAAGTCTCTTTTAATTTCATAGAATCATAGTCATGGAATCACAGAATCAGTCAGGGCTGGAAGGCACCACAAGGATCAGCCAGTCCCAACCCCCCTGCCATGCCCAGGGACACCTCACACTAGAGCAGGCTGTCCACAGCCTCAGCCAGACTGGCCTTAAACACCTCCAGGCATGAGGCTTCCACCACCTCCCTGGGCAACCCCTGCCAGGCTCTCACCACCCTCATGCTTAACAACTTCTTCCTAACATCCAGATTGAATCTCCCCATTTCCAGCTTTGCTCCATTCCCCCCAGTCCTATCACTCCCTGACAGCCTAAAAAGTCCCTCCCCAGCTTTCTTGTAGACCCCTTCAGATCTTGGAAGGCCACAAGAAGGTCACCTGGGAGCCTCCTCCTCTGCAGACTGCACAGCCCCAACTGCCTCAGTCTCTCCTCACAGCAGAGCAGCTCCAGCCCTCTGCTTCTCCTCCTGGCCCTTCTCTGGACCCCTCCCAGCACCTCCACATCCCTCTTGTCCCAGGGGCTCCAGCACTGGATGCAGTACACCAGGTGGGGTCTCAGCAGTGGGGAGCAGAGGGGCAGGGTTTTAGGGCAGCCTAGAGCTGGGGGTTGTTGCTGTGCAGAGCAAAGAGCAAAGATCTCCAACGCCGTGAAGCGGATGGGTGCAGCTGCCTGCCAGTAAACCAAAGCTGCAGGTTTGAAGGAAGCTTCCATCCATCAGAACAGAGCTTAAAAAAGGGTTAGGAGTTGGGCAAATATCCACAGCATTTGTAAGATGGAAGGAGACAGATTTATGGCTGGGTTTCTGTGGCCTGATGGCTGCAGAGAGCAGGGGTCTCGGTGCGATGACTCACAGGTAACTCACAGTCCTGCACTGAATGTTCCTCCTCTATGCTGAGCCTCGAGGGGGCCAATTTATTCCATTACTGGCTACACAAATACACATTTGAAGCTATGCAGCAGACTGCCCAGGAGGAACAGGAGGGGAAAATATTGCACACCTGCCAGCTTTTTGCTCAGCTTAGACCAAAACGCTGCAGGGCTGCGCAGGAAGAGATTCAGGCTTAACACTGGGTAAGGTTCTTCAAGCACTCCCCAGGGTCAGGTTTAAGGATCCAGATTTATTTGAGAGCTGCCTTGTTCTGAGGAAGTCAGATTCTCTCTTCTGTAGTTTTGCACCCTGTCCTGGCTCCAGGAAATACACTTTGCTGAGCTATGGTTATTGGGCTTCTGCTGCTGCTGGATTTCAGGAATGTGGGGCTCTTCATCGTCTGGTTTTTCCCTCTCCCAAAGCTGCTGCCTTCACCTCTGCTCCTTCTAACAGCCAGACCAGGTACCTTGATTAAGTGTGCCTGAGCTGAGCCTCACTATGAAGGGAGGGAGCGGGGAGCAGGGAGCAGGGGAGGGCAGTTCACAGCAGGAAGGTGCTCACTTTCCAGAAGACTTCCACCTTGTCATGTCCTATCCCTTGCATTCTGCAGCTTTTCTTACTGCCAGCTGAAGGGGTTTTGGTTTTGCTCACTGTTACTGCAGACATTCACCAATCACTTTATGGGTCACCTGGTGACACCTTCCTGGCACCCAGGTAGCTACATCTTCTTGTCCTTGCTACTATAGAAGGGTTTAGGTTGGAAGGGACCTCAAAGCTCAGCCAGTTCCAACCCCATGTGCCATAGGCAGGAACACCTCCCACTAGAACAGGTCACTCAAGTGCCTAAAGGGGGCTACAAGAAGGCTGCAGAGAGACTGCAAAGCAGATTGAGAGCAGATTGAGATTGGATGTTAGGAACAGGTTCTGCAGCAGGAGGCTGCTGAAACACTGCAACAGGTTGCTCAGGGAGGTAGTTGGAACCCCATGCCTGGAGATTCAAGGTGAGGCTGGAGAGGGCTGTGGGCAACCTGCTCTAGTGGAGGATGTCCCTGCTGAGTGCAGAGGGGGTTGGACTGGATGAGCTTTGGAGGTCCCTTCCAACCCAGCCCCTGATTCTCTGCTACACTGGAGCCTCCTCCAAGACCTTTCTGAGCTAGGATCAGGTCCAGTGCCTCGGAACACATCAGGACTGCAGCTGGGGCAACACTGAGCTTATGCAGACAGAGCAAGACACCCCTCTGGGGGGCCAGGCTGAGCTCCCTGCTTCTGCAGCTAAGCCTTTCTCAATCACAGCCCAGCTGGAGCAGTGACAGCAGCACTGACATTGTCTGTGTTGGCAAAGAGTGATGAAGTTAGGCCCAGAGCTGGTGCAGGGAAGCTGTTTGAGAGCTGTGCTGCAGCCTCCAGCCCCGCTCTGCCCTCCTGAGTGATGGAAGGGCAATATCCTTGCAGTGCTGCTTAAGCTTGTTCTGGAGATGCCATACAACAATAAATTGAGTTCTGCATCTTCTACTCGATAAAAATTGTGTATCTCCAGCTGAGATTTGGCCTTGATTTATGTGTGGCTGCTTTTCTGCTGAGTTATCTACAAGACAAACCAAGCAGGGAAGGGGAGAAAGCTTCTCTCTTTCTGCTGTTTGTGTTCAGGTTGCTGTCTCTTCCTAAGGAGCTTGGAGAAGGGATTTAATTGGGGTTATTCTGCAGGCCAAAGTGCTCTGCATATTCCAGCAAGGGTTGTTAGCTAAGGGAGCACTGAACTGCATTCCCCCACGGCCAGGTACAGCATTACAGTGCCTGCTAAGACCTCCTGCTCTGAAGGTGACTTTATCTCCCTCCCAACTTGATGTTAGGAGGAAGTTCTTGACAGAGTGATTGGCATCGGAATGGGCTGCCCAGGGAGGTGGTGGAGTTGCCATGCCTGGAGGTGCTGAAGCCAAGCCTGGCTGGGGCACTTAGTGCCATGGTCTGGTTGATTGGCCAGGGCTGGGTGCTAGGTTGGGCTGGATGAGCTTGGAGCTCTCTTCCAACCTGGCTGAATCTATGATCCTATGACAAGGCAGCAGTGGAGCCCTCGTCCTGGCCCTGACCTATTTTAAAGACAAAGTCTATCCTTCCTTTCTCCCTAGACACCTCTCCCATCTTGGTGTGAAAGTACTTTGCCTGCATAAAGATAGGAAAAGGCATTCTGAAGATGCAGCACTGGTTTGAAATGTCCAGCTGAGGGACATAAGAGGGACATGCATCTGCTGGAGAAGGTCCAGCAGAGGGCTATGAAGATGAGGAGGGAGCTGGAGCAGTGCCTGGTGAGGAGAGGCTGAGGGACCTGGGGCTGCTTAGTCTGGAGAAGAGAAGACTGAGATCAATGTCTATATCTGAGGGCTGGGGGTCAGGAGGGGGGGACAGGCTCTGCTCACTGCTCCCTGGGATAGGACAAGCAGCAATGGATGGAAGCTGCAGCACAGGAGGTTCCAGCTCAACACAAGGGGGAACTTCTTGCCTGGAAGGGTCCCAGAGCCCTGGCACAGGCTGCCCAGAGAGGTTGTGCAGTCTCCTTCTCTGGAGCCTTTCCAGGCCTGTCTGGATGTGTTCCTGTGTGCCCTGAGCTAGATTGTATGGTCCTGCAGGGGGTTTGGACTGGATGAGCTCTTTGGGTGCCTTCCAAGCCCTGACATCTGTGATCCTGTGATCCTGCGATCTCCCCTAACCTCAGCAAATATCTGCTTTTATCCTTCTGCTCTCCTGCGGTGAAAAGAACTAATGGCTGCAGGCTCAATGCTTTGTTAAACACAGAGGAGAAATTAAGAGCATTCATTATTTGCAATCAATGAGAAACAAATTACCAGGCTGGGGGGCAGCAGATTCTTAGCTTTTAGCTAACTCCAAAGGATGGCTGAATGGAAGCTACACTCCAGCAGAACAGAAGCTATTTGCCTTAATAGAACCAATCTCTCTTTATTTGCTATTAATAGGACTATGAATCCTTTCCCCCCCTTTTCCAGTTACTAAGGTTCCAGAGCCATAACCTGTCCCATTTCTTTTTCTGTAAAGCACTAAATGTATTTTGGTTATTTATTTATATAGATATATTCCCCCCCCCCCCCCCAACAGTGACTGTGGGAGGAGAAGTGTCTGAGGATCTCCAGCACAGTGAATAAATAACAGTGCATGCAAACCACATTTCCTCCAGCGTGGCTCCTGCTGCCCCTCCAGAGCCTTGGCTCTAAGATTTGTTCCAGTTTCAGCACTTCAAGTCACTTCAGCAGAGCTCAAGAGGCTTGGGCCCTGCCTCTGCTGTCCCTGATGCACTCAAGAATGTCACATTAGAACCAGCAACAGAAAATCCATCCCCATGGTGAGCTGAAACAACAAATCGCCTTGGAACGGCTGGAGGCAGTGTGGATGCTGCGGTGGGAAGTTGTTTTCCTTCCTTCCCAAAGCTAAGGCAGTGTCTTCCTGCTGCCTGCCACACAACCCATGGGCTGTGCCCTTGGGCATTGCCCAGCACCCCTGCTTTAGCTCAGTTGTGTTGCTTTTCCCATCTCCTCCTCCCTCGGACCAGAGGGACCCTAAAACATTCATTGGTCTGCACCCATCATGCGCCTGGGTCTTGCTCAGGGCCCCTGCCCTGTGGCTGGGTGAGGGCTGTGGCTGGGTTGGAGCTGGCTGGGGTTGAGCTGGGTGGCATTGAGCTGTGGGAGCCTTTGAGCTGGGTGGCATTGAGCACAGTGGGTTTGAGCTGGCTGAGTTTGAGCTGTGGGAGGCTTTGAGTTGAGTGGGATTGAGCTGTGGGTAGGTTTGAGCTTGGTGGGTTCAAGCTGTGGGTGGGTTTCAGCTGGGGGGGTTGGAGCTGGGGGTGGTTTCTGCCAGGATCTCTCCCTGCTCCCTCACCTTTCTGGCAGGTGTGCTGCTGGCAGTCAGTGACAGACAGGTGGATGGGCAGAGAGAGCAACATCCTGTAAGATGCTCTGTCCTGGGAAGCTGGAGAGAGCACAGGGGAAGGGTTTGCTCTGGGCACTGGTTTCACTTCCCTGGCCTGTCAATGTGCTTGAGCCATAACTCTTGCATGGGAGACAGGCAGGTTAATGTGCAGCAGAAGAGACTGAACTCCAGATGAGCTGAGGAGGATGCAGCGAGTGTCTGTCTGCTCAGACAGCAGTTCCACTCCTCTCCACAGACAAGTACTGCTCTAGCATTGTTTTTCCCTGAGCAATAGCATATTTCACACACCATTGGGGAGCACAAAATTCCACACAAGCACACAGATGGATTTCAGAGGCTTTGCTCTTCTACCATTTAGAGTCTGAACGACAAGAACAGGTTTGCCTTCCAGGGCTGGGGAGCTAAGTTAGGTGCAGAGTTATGCTAAACCCTCATTTCCATGTGGTTTCCTCAGTATCTGTGTCTCTCATTCTCATCAGCAGGACCCACAAAGGCAACAAGCAGCAGTTCATGAGGTCAGTCCTTACATCTTCAGCATTGCGGCTTCTAGTTTGAACATCAGAGGTGGAATCACAGTCACAGACAGACCCAGGCTGGCAAAGCCCCTCAGGAGCACCAAGCCCAACCTAGAAGCCCATTCTACAAGATTCACCTTCAACCATAGCCCCAAGCACCACATCCAAACCACCCTTTTAAACACACCCAGGCTGGGGGACGCCACCACCTCCCTGGGCAGTTCATAAACAGGAGGCAGCAGGAATCATAGAATCACAGAGAGGTTTAGGTTGGAAGGGACCTCAAAGCTCAGCCTAAACCTGTAAATGCTACTTAGCTTCCAAAGGGAGCTGAAAACCCTAAGTCCTGTGGTGGATTCCATGTCAGTTCCTGCAGTATTCTCCTAAACCTCATTGCTGTCTGCAGCTCCCTGAAGGGAGGCTGTAGCCAGGTGGGGTTGGGCTCTGCTGCCAGGCACCCAGCAACAGAACAAGGGGACACAGCCTCAGGATGTGCCAGGGCAGGTTCAGTCTGGATGTTAGGAGGAAGTTGTTGTCAGAGAGAGTGATTGGCATTGGAATGGGCTGCCCAGGGAGGTGGTGGAGTCCCCATCCCTGGAGGTGTTTAAGAGCAGGCTGCATGAAGCACTTGGTGCCATGGGTTAATTAGCAGGTGTTAGGTGCTAGCTAGGACTGGATCTCAGAGGTCTTTTCCAACCTGCTTAATTCTGTGATTCTGTGATTCATGAGCAATGGCTTCAGCCTGCAGTGTGGGCTCCTGCTGAGTCTATGCAGTTGGTGTTGCCACAGGTCTGCTTCATCTCAGAGAACAAATCAGTCACTGCTTGAATTCTGTTAGGGCTGCATCAGTGTCCTGTGCCCTCCCTTGGCTTTTCTGACAGGAGCCTGGAGCTGGCCAGCTTACAGCCTTCAGATTCAGCCTGTGTCGAAGAGTCTTGCCAAGGCAGGAGGTCATCCCAACATTTGTGTCTTCTGTCTGCCTAGAAATGAGAGTCACTGAACATACATTCACCTGGGAGAAGAGCCTCAAAGTTCTTCTACTGGGGGTGCTGCTGGGTAATGATTTGTCCATGGCACAGCAATGTGCCCTGCTGGACAAGAGGCCAGTGCAGTCCTGGGGGGCATTCAGCAGAGTGTGTCCAGCAGATCCAGGGAGGTTCTCCACCACCTCTACTCTGCCCTGCTGAGACCTCATCTTTAGTACTGCCTTCAGTTTTGGGCTCCTCAGTTGAAGAGGGACAGGAACTGCTGGAGAGGGTCCAGTGGAGGGCTATGAGAATGAGGAGGGAACTGAAGCAGTGCCTAGTGAGGAGAGGCTGAGGGACCTGGGGCTGCTTAGTCTGGAGGAGAGAAGACTGAGAGGGGATTTAATCAATGTCTATAACTATCTGAGGGCTGGGGGTCAGGAGGGGGGGACAGGCTCTGCTCACTGCTCCCTGGGACAGGACAAGCAGCAATGGATGGAAGCTGCAGCACAGGAGGTTCCAGCTCAACACAAGGGGAACTTCTTGCCTGGAAGGGTCCCATCAAAAAGAGAGCAGTGGAAATAACTTTCTAAGTAATAATATAGAGAGGATCAGAGAAGCACTGAGAAAAGCCAAAGTTCCTCAGTGTGTGCAGCATGGAAGGGATCTAGCTAATTAAATAAATGTTCCAGTTTTCTCCTCAGAGAATGACATTTGCTCAGGAAAGCATCACCCAGCATCCCAGCTGGGCTAGAGGTACTACCTATTATCACTATGCAATGTATTTGTCCTCCTGCCTGACATTGAGTCTGCCAGAGGAGGGGGGAGAGAGGAAAGATAAAAGGTGAATGGGCAGAGAAACCAATTCTAGGGGGGAAAAAAAGCCTGTAAAAAATCAAATTAAAAAAGGGAATCAATTTCCCTTTCCTGTTAACAGCTCTGTTAAAAGATAGAGCCATGTAAAAATATGGAAGTGAATATGAAATGCTTGAAGTGAGTCAGTTGGCCCCAGGTAGCTCTGCAAGCCACTCAGAGCTCTGCTGCTGTGGTGGGTTTGGGCCCAGCTGAGCTGAGCTTCATGCAGATGCTCACAGAGCTCCCCCAGGCAGGGTGGGGACCAGAAACTGGGAGCAAGATGCAAAACCCCCCAGGCTGGACAGGGAGATTGGAACAAATACAGAGAGTGAATCTCAGGATCACAGAACGGTTTCGGTTGGAAGGGAGCTCAGAGATCATCCAGTTCCAGCCCCCTGGCCACAGGCAGGGACACCTCCTGAACAAGACCCAGGGAGGTTCTCCTCCCGCTCTGCCCTGCCCTGCTGAGGGCCAGCTCAGGTTGGACTCGATGATCCTGGAGGTCTTTTCCAACCTGGTTAATTCTCTGGTTCTGTGACTCTTAAACACATCCAGGCTGGGTGACTGCACCACCTCCCTGGGCAGCTCATTCCACTCCCCGACCACTCCCTCCGGGAAAAACTTTTCCCTCATGTCCAGTCTAACCCTCCCCAGGCTCAGCTTGAGGCCATTCCCCCTTGCTCTGTCTCCAGCTCCCTGTGAGCAGAGACCAGCAGCAGCCTCTCCACAGTGTCCCTTCGGACAGCTGCAGACAGCAATGAGATGGACTGAAATGAAAAACTGCCTGCATGGCCAGGCCCAGCGAGAGCTGGAATGGAGTTAAATCCACCTAACCTCCCAACAGCTCCTTTGGTTTTAATTGCTGCCTAAGGCAGCTCCAGCACTGCCCTGCCGCAGCCTGTGCCAATGTGACACTGGGCACAGCGCTGCCCAGGCCGGTGGCTGCAGCTGATCTCCCCTGGCGTTTCGCTGTGACACAAGCAGCAGCCTTCATTAGCTTCTTTCTGAGGGCATCTAAACACCCTTTTAGCACTGCCCCGGCCTCGTTCTCGGCTCTGCAATCTTTCTGCTCAAGGCTTTTGTTCTCGGCGGCTCCCTGGCAGGCTCCTTAGGACAGATGCCAGGGCGCAGTTGAAAGAACCTGAACCAATTGTAGGTAATGGTCCATGCTTATTTGTTTTGTGTGAGCTGTGGTTTCTATAGCTACGGTACAGCTGCTTCCTGCCAGCTGCTGATGGCTCTCTGTGGCTGTCTCAGGCTCGATATTTAAAGCGCGCCGTGCTGGTTCTGCTCAGCACAGCAACCTGAGAGCAATCGAGCCGCAGATTTGGACAGGTTTGGAAGCAGTTGCTCCCTAGGAACCCTCCAGGCACAACGCACAGCTCCCCAAGAGCTGCGGCACACACCGGGCCACTTTCAGCACGACACTTGAGAATGTGCCTAACGTTGAGTGCCACTAGGCATGGCTCAAGCTGCTGCCTAAACTGGGCTTAGAGTCGTAGCATCATGGGACCACAGAATCATAGCATCATAGCATCATAGGACCACAGGACCATGGAATCATAGGACCATAGGATCATAGCATCATAGACTCATAGAACCATAGAACCACAGAATAAGAGAATCATAGAACCATAGATTCAGTCAGGGTTGGAAGATCACAAGGATCTTATTTCTAGGGTAGAAGGGATCTTCTAGGAATCAATATGCACATTTTGATCATGAAATGGATGAGCTTAAGCCAAGTGTAGCCTGAGCAAGAGGAACCCAGCCTAATTTGCAGCTGAGAGCACAGAATCAATCACAGCGTCACAGAATGTTAGAGGTTGGAAAGGAACTCCAGGGATCACCAAGTCCAACTCCCCTGCCAAAACACCTCCAGAGATCACCGAGTCAAACCTCCTGCCAAAGCAGAGTCACTCAGACCAGGCCACACAGGAATGCACCCAGCTGCATTTTGAAGCTCTACAGAGAAGGAGACTCCACAACCTCTCTGGGCAGCCTGCTCCAGTGCTCCAGAACCTTCATGAATCATAGAATCATAGGATCAGTCAGGGCTGGAAGGGACCACAAGGATCAACCAGTTCCAACTCCCCTGCCATGCCCAGGGACACCTCACACTAGAGCAGGCTGCACACAGCCTCATCCAGCCTGGCCTGAAACACCTCCAGGGATGAGGCTTCCACCACCTCCCTGGGCAACCCCTGCCAGGCTCTCACCACCCTCATGCTCAACAACTTCTTCCTAATGTTTAATCTAAATCTACTCTCCTCCAGCTTTGTTCTATTCTCCCCAGTCCTATCACTCCCTGGCTACAAAGTCTCTCCCCAGCTTTCTTTTAGCCCCCTTCAGATCCTGCAAGGCCACAAGAAGGTCACCTGGGAGCCTTCTCCTCTCCAGACTGCACAGCCCCAACTGCCTCAGTCTCTCCTAACAGAGCAGCACCTCCATAGCCCTCTTCATGTAGAGGTGGAAGGTGCTGTGTTCCAGCTTGTACCTGCTGTTGCCCATGCTGTCACTGGGCACCACCTAAAGCAGCCTGCCCCCCTCCCCTTGACACCCACCCCGCAGATATTTATAGACTTTGTTCTCCTGCCAGGTTCATCCTGAGCTACTCCACACCCGCCCAGCAGGCAGCAAAGGCATCAGATGAATCAGGGCTTTCTGCTTCCACACAGTGCCAGCTTTGAGCGTTCTTTCACCTCATCCCTGCCAGCATCTCCCGCTGTGAGCTGTCACCATGGCAGCACCGAGCTGGCGACTCACAGGCTCGTCCCCCAGATGTTCAGGGAGTGAGTGCAGTCGCTTTAGCAGCCTTCTTCTCAAAGACAGGAGAACACGAAGCACCGAGGCATTGCTGAGCCCAGAACCTCAGAAATGGAGAGCCTTGGGGTTGTTGTTGGTCTGCTTTGTGGGAGCACTTCAGTTAAACATCGTTGGGGCACTTAGGCTTGCTCCAGCCACGCAGGACACCAGTGTGGGCCATGCTTTGCACTACCCACGCTGATGCAGCTAAGGCTTTTTTTGACCCACTTTGCTCACAAAAGTTTTGATTTTCGTTCAGAAGAAGTTTCTGTGGCTCTGCTCCAGCAGTTTATTGTGTCAAGGCAGAAGCAAGTGGCTGTCACGCTGCTGGCAGGAGCTGCCTGAACTTCTTGCCCTCCAGGAGGGAGCAGAGAGCTGGTGGCTGCAAAGGGAAGATAAAGCTGTGCCGCGGCGAGGGTGGTGGCAAGATCATAGAATCATAGAATCAGTCAGGGCTGGAAGGGACCACAAGGATCAGCCAGTCCCAACCCCCCTGCCATGCCCAGGGACACCTCACACTACAGCAGGCTGCCCACAGCCTCATCCAGCCTGGCCTGAAACACCTCCAGGGATGAGGCTTCCAACACCTCCCTGGACAACCTCTGCCAGGCTCTCACCATCCTCATGCTGAAGAACTTCTTCCTAACATCCAGTCTGACTCTCCCCATTTCCAGCTCTGTTCCATTCCCCCCAGTCCTATCACTCCCTGACAGCCTAAAAAGTCCCTCCCCAGCTTTCTTGTAGCCCCCTTCAGATCCTGGAAGGCCACAAGAAGGTCACCTGGGAGCCTTCTCCTCTGCAGACTGCACAGCCCCAACTGCCTCAGTCTCTCCTCACAGCAGAGCAGCTCCAGCCCTCTGCTCCTCCTCGTGGCCCTTCTCTGGACCCCTTCCTGCACCTCCATAGCCCTCTTGTATTAGGGTATCTAGAAACAAGACTCTGTTACACAATGGGAAACATGGAAGCACCATCAGGTTTCTCTTCCTCTTCCTCCCCTTAGGTCATCTCTCCCATTTTTGACTCCTCTAGCAAGGGAAAGGGGAGAAAGCCACTACATGTGGCTGGTCATCGCAGAGGAGGTCTCCACAGGGCACAGCTGGGCAGCTGATGAAGAGCTGGCTGGGCAGGAGAGATGTGAAAGCTCTCCTGCTGCAGGCTGGGCTGTTTCTGTTCAGGTGCTGGGCACAGACAGGGCAGCAGGTTGGGTCAGGGTTGGTGCTGCTGCTGCTTGCTCCCCTCGGGCAGCCTGGGCATCGTGGCATGGGCAGCTGCGAGGAGCGCTTGGCTGAGTGTGGTCAGGAATGGAACTCTTCTGCAGCTCAGCCCCAAACAGCTCCTGTCCTGCTTGCTGATCCAAGACACAGGATGTTAAGAGTGAGTAATGCTGACTTGTCAGCTGGTGCGTGGTTCGACGGCAGCCAGAGCAGGGGGAGGGTAATGCATCTGCTGCATCAGGCAGCAGCATCGATTGGGATGCGTGGATCAGATGTCAAATTCCTTCTTTCCTTTATCTCCTCCCTCAGCACCACTGCTCCTAACCATACTGTATCAATGGCTGGCCAAACACAACAAGGTCTTAGAGCAGGGAAAAAATAATGATGGTGAGTTGTGGGGTTTAGAGTTATCACATTAACAACGTGGTGAGGGGCCTGGAGCACAGCCCTGTGAGGAGAGGCTGAGGGAGCTGGGGGTGTGCAGCCTGCAGAAGAGGAGGCTCAGGGCAGAGCTCATTGCTGTCTGCAGCTACCTGAAGGGAGGCTGTAGCCAGGTGGGGTTGGGCTCTGCTGCCAGGCACCCAGGGACAGAACAAGGGGACACAGCCTCAAGCTGTGCCAGGGCAGGTCTAGGCTGGATGTTAGGAGGAAGTTGTTGTCAGAGAGAGGGATTGGCATTGGAATGGGCTGCCCAGGGAGGTGGTGGAGTCCCCATCCCTGGAAGTGTTTAAGAGGAGGCTGCATGAGGCACTTGGTGATAGGTGGTGAGGTGATAGGTTACACTTGATGATCCCAGAGGTCTTTTCATACCTGGTTAATTTTGTGATCTTCAGGGATGGGGTCACAACCACCTCCTTGGGCAACCTGTTGCAGTGTTCCAGCACCCTCCTGGTGCAGAACCTGTTCCTAACATCCAGTTTCAATCTGCTCTGCTCTAGTTTGCAGTCATTGCCCTCATCTTGTCCCTGCAGTGAGGGTGGTGAGACACTGACACAGGTTGCCCAGGGAGATTGTGGAGCACAGAAGCACAGAATGGGATCAAAGATTTGGTTGCTCCACAACCTCCCTGGAGGTGTTCAGGACCAGGTTGGATGAGGCCTTGAGCAACCTGTTCTATGGGCAACCTGTGCCAATGTCTCACCACCCTCACCGCAAACAACTTCTTCCTCACAGCCAGGTTCAGTCTCCCCTCTGCTGCTTTAGCCCCACGGCTGAGAGTTCCTGCTCTTCTGGTGAATAATTCAGCACTTACATTTGCTGCAGAGCATTAAGGCTCCCAGAAGAATTCAGATGTTCCTTCTCCAACTCCCAGGGCAACCTGAAGAACTCCCTCAGATCTACCTTCCTTTAATGTCTTCATCCTAGAATTTACTACATGAATGACTTAAAGATTGTAGAAAATCACTGCAGATGCATTAATAGCTTCAAGCTCAGAGGATGGAGTTTCATTAATCCATATTATTGAATTCCCAGCAAAGATCATTTTTTGTTTCCTCTTCCTTTTCCAGACTTGGATTAGTACTCAGCTCACAGGATGTCAGGGGTGGGCAGGGACAAGAGATCATCCAGTCCAACCCCCCTGTCAGAACAGGACCACACAATCCAGCTCAGGGCAGACAGAAACACATCCAGACAGGGCTGGAAAGGCTCCAGAGAAGGAGACTCCACAGCCTCTCTGGGCAGCCTGTGCCAGGGCTCTGGGACCCTTCCAGGCAAGAAGTTCCCCCTGGTGCTGAGCTGGAACCTCCTGTGCTGCAGCTTCCATCCATTGCTGCTTGTCCTATCCCAGGGAGCAGTGAGCAGAGCCTGTCCCCCCCTCCTGACCCCCCCAGCCCTCAGATAGTTATAGACATTGATTCAATCCCCTCTCAGTCTTCTCTTCTCCAGACTAAGCAGCCCCAGGTCCCTCAGCCTCTCCTCACTAGGCACTGCTCCAGTCCCCTCATCATCCTCATAGCCCTCCCTTGGACCTTCTCCAGCAGTTCCTGTCCCTCTTCAACTGGGGAGCCCAAAACTGAAGGCAGTACTCAAGATGAGGTCTCAGCAGGGCAGAGTAGAGGAGGAGGAGAACCTCCCTGGATCTGCTGGACACACTCTGCTTAATGCCCCCCAGGACCCCATTGGCCTCTTGGCCACAGGGCACATTGCTGTGCCATGGATGTTCTCCCCCAGCACTCCCAGGTCCCTCTCCACAGGGCTGCTCTCCAGCAGTCACCTCCCAGCCTGTCCTGCTGCAGTTTATTCTTCCCTCCCCAGGTGCAGGACTCTGCACCTGTCCTTGTTGAACTTCATCTGGTTCCTCTGTGCCCAGCTCTCAGTCTGCCCAGGTCTCTCTGGATGGCAGCACAGCCTGCAGCTGTCTCAGCCAAGCCTCCCAGCTTGGTGTCAGCAGCAAACTTGCTGAGCAGACTCTGTCTGTCTGTGCCCTCAGCAATGGTGTTGATGAAGTTGTTGAACAGGACTGGCCCCAGCACTGATCCCTGGGGGACTCCACTGGTCACAGCTCTCCAGCTGGACCTGGCACCACTGATCACCACCCTCTGAACTCTATCTTGTGACCAGTTCCTAATCCACCTCACTGACTGCTCTTCCATCCCACACTTCCTGAGCCTGCTCACTAGAATATCATGGGAGATGGTGTCAAAGGCCTTGCTAAGGTCAAGGTAGACTCCATCCACTGGTCTGAATCTGCCCATTCAGTTATGCCATCATAGAATGCTGTCAGGTTTGTCAAGCATGACTTCCCTTGGGTAAATCCATGCTGACTACTGATAACCTTCTCTTCCAAGGTAGGTTGTAACTTTTATCCTGCTGTATCTTCGCTTTGATATCTTATTTGAAACAGCCTTGACATCAACAAGCTGTTCCTAAGAGCAAAGGAGAAGGGCAGCCAGATTGTGATCCTCAGGCTGAAGTGACAGTGAGCCACTGGCAGCAGCAGGCTTCTCATGAGGAATCCCAGCCTGGCATTTCTCTCTCCCCCAGTATCAAACAAAGGAGCTTTGCTACTGCTCTTTGTGCTCTGAGGAGTATGCTACCTTCCCTTGCCACAGGGACCTGACTGACCTACATCTGAAAGAACCACTGGAAGGGAGTTCACCACCCCCCAGTGCAGGGAGAGCAGGACTGCCCTAAGCTGCTCTGACACTCCTCTACTGCCATGGCACTTGCAGTTGACAGGGACTGCACTGTCACACCCAAGTCTGGAGACTCTTAGAGACGAGACACAAGGCCTGTAAACTCCACTTCTTCACAGAAACATAGAACCAAGCAGGTTGGAAGAGACCTCCAGGCTCACCCAGCCCAACCTAGCACCCAGCCCTGGCCAAGCAACCAGAGCATGGCACTAAGTGCCCCAGCCAGGCTTGGCTTCAACACCTGCAGGGACAGCAACTCCACCACCTCGACTGTCGACTGTGCCACACAGCTTGGTGCCATCTGCAGACTTGCTGAGGGTGCGCCGATTCCTCTGCCCACGCCAAAGATGTCCAACAGCACTGGCGCCAGCAGAGGGAGCCACTTGGCACCGGTCTCCAGGGGACATTGTGCCCTCGATCGCTACCCTCTGTCTGTCTCCATCCAGCCAATTCCTTATCCAGCAGTGCTCCACCCCTCCAGTCTGTGTGTTTCCAGCTTGGAAAACTGGAAAACGTTCCCTAGGAAGAGAGCAGACAGTGGGCAGCCTGGCATGGGGTGCAGAAGTCTGGAGCAAGTGAGAGCATCCATGCGCTGTGCAGGTGAGTTCACTGCCTCAGTGCAGAGGTTCGGGGCAAATAAATGCAAACAAATCCCCTTGCTGCAGAGGAGCACCAGAGGTGACTGCCTCTGCATGGCACTGGGCTCTGAGCTTGAGCCTTTGCCTGGGGGTCCATAGAATCACAGGATGAGCCACGTTGGAAGAGACCTCCAGGCTCACCCAGCCCAACCTAGCACCCAGCCCTGGCCAATCACCCAGACCATGGCACTAAGTGCCCCAGCCAGGCTTGGCTTCAACACCTCCAGGCACGGCCACTCCACCACCTCCCTGGGCAGCCCATTCCAATGCCAATCACTCTCTCTGACAACAACTTCCTCCTAACATCCAGCCTAGACCTGCCCTGGCACAGCTTGAGGCTGTGTCCCCTTCTTCTGTCCCTGGGTGCCTGGCAGCAGAGCCCAACCCCACCTGGCTACAGCCTCCCTTCAGGTAGCTGCAGACAGCAATGAGCTCTGCCCTGAGCCTCCTCTTCTGCAGGCTGCACACCCCCAGCTCCCTCAGCCTCTCCTCACAGGGCTGTGCTCTTCTTGCTGCCCTTCTCTGGGCACCTTCCAGCACCTCAACATCTCTCTTGAATTGAGAGGCCCAGAACTCAGTCTGAAACCCAGAGACAGCTTCACAGGGTGAAGTTCAGGAAATATTTTGGACCAAACCCTCTGCTCCTGCTTTAAATGAGAATGCCTACACGTTGGATGGCTTTGAAAGATTCCAGCTGGTGGAAACGACCAAGCGAGTTGCTAGCAAGCAGCCCTACAGCATGGTCATTGCTGCTGACTGTCCCTGCTTGCCCTTTCATTCTCTCTCTCTTTCTTCCAGCCAAGCATTCCACAACAAAATGGAAAAGTTGAACCATCCCCTTTGGAAGCCTTTGAAAAGGCAGCTTATAAATGTTTCATTTTACATCTCAGGGTATGGTGCTGTTCCCCCAGGAGACCAAGGCTTCAATACCCAACTCTCAGAGTGCTGCAGGTTAGTTACCTGCTTCTCATTTAGCATCTTGCAGGATCATAGCAGCTCTCTCACTAACCACACAGCAAGGAGTGCTGAGCAGAATGATGTCCTTTGCAGTATGAACCTCTTGGAGACCATTATGTTTGCAAATGAAGTCATCTTTCTGTCACTTGTAGATATCTGTCATATGTTGTCACTGCTGACCAGCATGAAGAGTCTCCACAGACAACTCCTTTTTCCTTCCTAAGGGCCTTATTCTGTGGTTATGCCATTTAAAAACTCCAGGTTTATAAAGTAGAGAACCTCTGCTTTTCCCTGAAGGTCTGCCCTCCACTTTCTTTACAGACAGAACCTTCCTGCTAGTTTTACTTGGCCCAAGTGGCCAAGCACTGCTCAGGTATCAGAAGAAAGTATCTTTATTGATGATCTGGACCAGGAGATTGAGTCCAGCATCAGTGAGTTTGCAGATGACACCAAGTTAGGAGCAGCTGTGGAGCTGTGGGAGGGTAGCAGAGCCCTGCAGAGGGACCTGGCCAGGCTGGATGGGTGGGCAGAGGCCAAGGGGATGAGACTCAACAAGGCCAAGTGCACTTTGGCCACAACAACCCCAAGCAACACTACAGGCTGGGGACAGAGTGGCTGAGAGCAGCCAGGCAGAGAGGG
This sequence comes from Tricholaema leucomelas, assembly GCA_013400475.1. Lineage (NCBI taxonomy): Eukaryota > Metazoa > Chordata > Aves > Piciformes > Lybiidae > Tricholaema lacrymosa > Tricholaema leucomelas. Next base: position 730,695 of record WAAF01006355.1, on the reverse strand, counting down.
AGCTGGGGGTGCTGGGAGAGAGGAGCTGAAGATGAGGCAGCAGTGCCCAGGTGGGCAGCAGAGCCAATGGCATCCTGGGCTGGCTCAGGAGCAGTGTGGGCAGCAGGACAAGGGAGGTTCTTCTGCCTCTGTGCTCAGCACTGCTCAGGCCACA
>WAAF01006355.1:695983-730442 GCA_013400475.1 Tricholaema leucomelas | reverse complement strand
ACACAGCCTCAAGCTGTGCCAGGGGAAGACTAGGCTGGATGTTAGGAGGAAGCTGTTGGCAGAGAGAGTGATTGGCATTGGAATGGGCTGCCCAGGGAGGTGGTGGAGTGGCCGTGCCTGGAGGTGTTGAAGCCAAGCCTGGCTGGGGCACTTAGTGCCATGGTCTGGTTGCTTGGCCAGGGCTGGGTGCTAGGTTGGGCTGGATGAGCTTGGAGCTCTCTTCCAACCTCATTAATTCTATGATTCATAGAGTCATAGAATCACAGAATCACAAAGCCACAGAGTCACAGAATCATAGAACCATATAACCAGACAGAGCTGGAAGGGACCACAAGGATCAGCCAGTTCCAACCCCCTGCCATGCCCAAGGACACCTCACACTAGAGCAGGCTGCCCACAGCCTCAGCCAGCCTGGCCTTAAACACCTCCATGGATCAGGCTTCCACCACCTCCCTGGGCAAGCCCTGCCAGGCTCTCACCACCCTCATGCTGAACAACTTCTTCCTAACATCCAGGCTGACTCTCCCCATTTCCCTTTGTTCCATTCCCCCCAGTCCTATCACTCCCTGAGGTTGCTCAGAGCCCTATCAAGCCTGACCTTGAGTGTTTGCAAGGATGAGGTCTCCAGCACTCACTGGGGCCTTTGAATGGCATTCAGCTCTGAAAGTCTGGCACCAATGACACTCCTAGAGGAGTATGCAAATCTCACTTGCCTAAGACAGTACTAACAGCTGGGTTTAGCAGTCCCTTGCATTAAACATCTTTTGTAGTGGTGACTCAGAAGAATCAGGAGCCAAATTCCAAGCTGCTCTCACAGAACAGACAGTACTGTCAGTGAGTCACCTGCTCCCTCCACACCTCCCTTGGGAAGTAAAACGGATCATTGATCACAATCAGAATTAGTCAGGTTGGGAAAGACCTTCAAGACCATCGAGTCCAACCCATCACCTAACCCCTAACATGTCCCTTGATCCTGGGGTTTTTATACCAACCTGTTCTGTAGTACTCTGCTTAGCACGACTACATCTTTGCCTGTCATACACCAGAGTATGGCAGCCAGGGGAGCAGGGACTGAACCAGAGTATGGCAGCCAGGGGAGCAGGGACTGAACCAGAGTATGGCAGCCAGGGGAGCAGGGACTGAACCAGAGTATGGCAGTTAGGAGAGCAGGGACTGAACCAGAGTATGGCAGCCAGGGGAGCAGGGACTGAACCAGAGTATGGCAGCCAGGGGAGCAGGGACTGAACCAGAGTATGGCAGCCAGGAGAGCAGGAACCTAATGGATGCATGGAAACCAGAGTCTGAGGGACAGGATGACCATATCATAGAAACATGNTCAAGACCATCGAGTCCAACCCATCACCTAACCCCTAACATGTCCCTTGATCCTGGGGTTTTTATACCAACCTGTTCTGTAGTACTCTGCTTAGCACGACTACATCTTTGCCTGTCATACACCAGAGTATGGCAGCCAGGGGAGCAGGGACTGAACCAGAGTATGGCAGCCAGGAGAGCAGGAACCTAATGGATGCATGGAAACCAGAGTCTGAGGGACAGGATGACCATATCATAGAAACATGGAATCACAGAATGTGAGGGGCTGGAAGGGACCTCCAAAGCTCATCCAGTCCAAGCCCCCTGCCAGAGCAGCAGCACCCAGAGCAGATCACACAGGAACACATCCAGGCAGCTCTGCAATAGCTCCAATGAAGGAGACTCCACAACTCCCCTGGGCAGCCTCTTCTAGGGCTCTGTCACCCTCACAGGGAAAAAATTCCTCCTCATGTTTCCATGGAAACTCTTCTGCCTCAACTTCCACCCATTGCCCCTTGCCCTGGCACTGGGCATCACCCAGCAGAGCCTGGCTCCAGCCCCTGGCACTCACCTTTACATCTTTAGAACCATCCATGAGGTCCCCCCCCAGGCTCCTCCTGTCCCAGCAGCACAGCCCCAGCTCCCTCAGGCTCTCCTCATAAGGAAGATTTTCCACTCCCTTCAGCATCTTTGATCCCATTCTGTGCCTCTGTGCTCCACAACCTCTCTGGAGGTGTTCAGGACCAGGTTCAGGACCTGTTCTAGTGGGAGGTGTCCCTGTCTATGGCAGGGGATTGGAACTGGCTGAGCTTTGAGGTCCCTTCCAACCTAAACCATTCTATGATTCTATGATACTTACTGAACAGAGGAGGGGACTGAGAGGGGACCTCATGGATGGTTCTAAAGATGTAAAGGTGAGTGGCAGGAGGCTGGAGCCAGGCTCTGCTGGGTGATGCCCAGTGCCAGGGCAAGGGGCAATGGGTGGGAATTGAGGCAGAGGAAGTTTCATTTAGAGATGAGGAGGATTTTTTTCGCAGTGAGGGTGACAGAGCACTGGAAGAGGCTGCCCAGGGGGGCTGTGGAGTCTCCCTCTCTGGAGCTATTGCAGAGCTGCCTGAATGTGTTCCTGTGTGATCTGCTCTGGGTGCTGCTGCTGTGGCAGGGGGCTTGGACTGGATGAGCTCTGGAAGTTCCTTCCAGCCCCTCACATTCTGTGGTTCTGTGAATTCCAAATTTACAGCACACAATACCTAAGGCTTGTGAAAAATATCCTCTGCCTCCTGCTGCTGCATGTTGAGGCTCTTGTGCCTGCAGAACCAACACACCACTTTGTGTCTGTGCTGCACTGCTTCAGGACAAGCTCATTTTGCTGGGCAGTTTGCTCAGAGAGTCACAGAATTAACCAAGTTGGAAAAGACCTTCAAGATCATTGAGTCCAGGCTATCACCTAACACCTTCTAATTAACTAACCCCTGGCACCAAGTGCCTCATGCAGCCTCCTCTTCAACACCTCCAGGGATGGCCACTGCACCACCTCCCTGGGCAGCCCATTCCAATGCCAATCACTCTCTCTGACAACAACTTCCTCCTAACATCCAGCCTGAACCTGCCCTGACACAGGTTGAGGCTGTGTCCTCTTGTTCTGTCCCTGGGTGCCTGGCAGCAGAGCCCAACCCCACCTGGCTACAGCCTTCCTTCAGGGAGCTGCAGACAGCAATGAGCTCTGCCCTGAGGCTCCTCTCCTCCAGGCTGCTTTGCATATGGAATGTAGCTTTCTGAGCTCTCAGCTCCCATCAGTGCTGCCTGCACAGCTCCCACTGGAGCCTAGGCAGAGAAGCAGACCTTGGGAAGCTCAGCTTTTTGTGAGGAGGGTAACAGAAGGTGGCAGCTGGGAGAGAAAAAACAGGGGTATGGAGCAGCTGCACACCTGCCTCACTCAAACGCCCCTCACAAGTGCTGCTGTGTACTCAGCAGAGCTCAGCTCCTGCAGAGGATAAATATTTGTCACAGCTAACAGGCATCTTTGTCTGAAATTAGCACATTTGGAAGCATGTGAAGGGAAATAAATGAAAGAGAAGCTGTGCAGTGTTTATGTTACTTTGATACAAACACTTCAAAGCAAACAGCCCTGAAGACCTACCGGGCCAGAGCATCCCTCGGAGGGTTCTGCAGTGTCTCTTGCACTGAACTTTTCATCAGTGTATTTGTTAAGAGGAAGTCATGATCCACCTCACTGCTGTCCTGCTCCACAGGGAGCATGCCTGGAGCACAGGCACTGTGACAGCCAAAGGACTGGGCACACCTGGACGTCCCCAGGAAAGATGGCATGAGCTGGGCTGTGGCAAGAAGCCTTGGGCAGGGGCCAGGGAGGTTCAAAGATGCACAAGTGCCAGCAGAAAGCCTACTGCTGGTACCATCCAAAGCACCTGGCATGCTTTCATCATCTTTCACTGCAGTCTTCCCACAACCTCATTGCTGCTCACCTGGACACAAGTAAGGTTTTTGACTGTCCCCCATGGCATCCTGGTCACCAACTGCAAACACAAAGACAGTCCAGCCAGGGGCTATGAGGACGATGAGGGGACTGGAGCAGTGCCTGATGAGGAGAGGCTGAGGGACCTGGGGCTGCTTAGTCTGGAGAAGAGAAGACTGAGAGGGGATTGAATCAATGTCTATAACTATCTGAGGGCTGGGGGGGTCAGGAGGGGGGGACAGGCTCTGCTCACTGCTCCCTGGGATAGGACAAGCAGCAATGGATGGAAGCTACAGCACAGGAGGTTCCAGCTCAACACAAGGGGAAACTTCTTGCCTGGAAGGGTCCCAGAGCCCTGGCACAGGCTGCCCAGAGAGGCTGTGGAGTCTCCTTCTCTGGAGCCTTTCCAGCCCTGTCTGGATGTGTTCCTGTGTGCCCTGAGCTGGATTGTATGGTCCTGCTGTGGCAGGGGTTGGACTGGATGAGCTCTTTGGGTCCCTTCCAACCTCTGACATCCTGTGCTAAGTTATGAAGCCAGACCTATGCCAGCCACTTCTCTCCTGCCTTAGAAATCACAACTACTAGAAGACATTTCCTTATGTGCCTCCAAACCAAAAGCCTTCACAGCTGATTAATAAACCCAAACCAAATCACAACCTGCTGCGGGTGCAGGTCCTAAACTCAGCCAAGCCTGCTTGGGGCACACTGGACTGTGTGGAGGGCTGCAGTGAGGAGAAATCAGAGCAGAGGCAGCAGCAGCTCCTGTAAGAGAAAGCTCCCAGCCTGGTTAAGCACCACAACTGCTGCACTCAGCTCCTTCTGCATACGGAGCCTTTCTGACGAGTGTGCTGCAGCAGAGCTCTTTCCAGTGCCATTTCACTGCCCTGTCAGAAACATTCAAGCCTTGTTTCTGCAAGGGCCTTTTTTCCTAAGCTATTGTCTCCAAAGTGACATCTCCTGTTCCATCACTAGCAATTGGAATCCAAGGGCTCCTCTGGGCTACCACAGCTTTCCATTATGCTGGAAAACTGAACAGAAAGGGGGAAGAATGGAGATGGGAAAACCCGAATGAAAGGCTAACAACAGACAGACCTTTATTAATTAAGGACAGATATAAGCTTATTAATTAAACAGATATAAACTTCATTAATTAAACAGATATAAACTTCATTAATTAAACAGATATAGACCTCATTAATTAATCTGCTTAGTGATAAACATTCAGGATCTGATTTTCTGCGTGACTTCTTTCATAGGAATTCTACCTTTGCTTATCAATGTGCAGTTATCAACTTGCTCACAACAAAAAGGTGATGGAAAACAAAGGATCTGGATTGGGGGTGACCAAAACGATCTGAGGAGGAAGAAGGATATTCTGAATTGATGATGTTAGAGAGATCTCAACGAATCTGCAAAAGGATAGCAGGGGCCAAGATTAGAATCATAGAAACAGTCAGGGCTGGAAGGGACCACAAGGATCAACCAGTCCCAACCCCTCTGCCATGCCCAGGGACACCTCACACTAGAGCAGGCTGCCCACAGCCTCAGCCAGCCTGGCCTGAAACACCTCCAGGGATCAGGCTTCCACCACCTCCCTGGGCAACCCCTGCCAGGCTCTCACCACCCTCATGCTGAGCAACTTCTTCCTAACATCCAGTCTGAATCTTCCCATTTCCAGCTTTGTTCCATTCCCCCCACTCCTGTCACTCCCTGACAGCCTAAAAAGTCCCTCCCCAGCTTTCTTGTGGCCCACTTCAGATCCTGGAAGGCCACAATGAGGTCACCTGGGAGCCTTCTCCTCTGCAGACTGCACAGCCCCAACTGCCTCAGTCTCACTTAGGGAATTTCAAGAGCCCTTACAAGTGGTAGTGTCCCTCAAGCACATATCAGGCCCATGCCCTTCCCCACAATCAGAGTTAGTCAAATTTACCTTAAACAGAGAAGCAGAACCCCAAGTTGTGGCCTCTTTGGGAAGTCCTGGCCACTCAGCACCACTTGATCTTAGCTTGCTGCTAAGGGCTCCACTGAGCCATGCAGCAACACGAAAGTCATCTCCAAAGCTTGCCAGAGACATAACTGCTCCGTTCAGGGACTTCTGTCCCCTTTCCAATGCATGAGGAAAGAAAAAGCCTATACAGTAACCAACAGGACATGCAGGGCAGACTGGTGTGCCTTGGGCTGTGCTCCCCTGCCATAGCCTGGCTGACACCATCTCTATCTCTGCATGTGTGAAATGTTTTGTAGACAAAACAACCACAAAAATCTCATTTCCTTCTGTTAAAGATCTCTTAGTCCCCCCCAGGCTGACAAAAGCACACTCCTGAAAAGAGGGGAACGTGAAAGCACTGGGGTTGAGCTCCTCCTTAATGAGGGGAGGCTGAGAGCTCTCTGAGTCCAGAGAGGAGAAGGCTGAGAGGGGATCTGAGCAATGTCTGTCAAGAGCTGAGGGCTGGGGGGCAGGAAGGGAGGGACAGGGACAGCCTCTGCTCACTTGTGCCCTGCCATAGGACAAGGGGCAAGGGATGGAAACTGCAGCACAGGAAGCTCCACCTCAACATGAGCAAGAACTTCTTGAGTGTAAGGGTCCCAGAGCCCTGGCACAGGCTGCCCAGAGAGGCTGTGGAGTCTCCTTCTCTGGAGCCTTTCCAGCCCTGTCTGGATGTGTTCCTGTGTGCCCTGTGCTGGATTCTCTGCTCCTGCTCTGGCAGGGGTTGGACTGAAAGATCTCTGGAGGTCCCCTCCAACCCATCCTGTAAACTCACTTACTTAAATGGATCCAGGGCCATAACTACCTGCAGGATTTGGTTAGTTTGCTCATAAACTGTTTGGCAGAATGAATGAAGACCCTTGCCTGAAGAAGGAAAACATCAGTTTGATGATTACTTCCTTTGCCTTCATCCAAATAGGCTTAAATTACTCAAGTGCCCCAAAGTGGTGTCAGTCCCTGACTGCTTATCCTCTTCTCCCAACAAATTGTGTTTACCATTACTTAGTATTTTATTACTGTTACTTGATGCTTTCCTCTTCCCAGCATGAAGCACACAGCACAATCTGCTAAAAACTCTGCTGGAAATTTGATAAAGTCCATGAGACAAATGAGTTCTTTACTGCATAAACACCTCTGAACTCATGCAAAGCTACCCTGGGCTATGCCGCAGAGAAGAGTGCTGCTGGAACCAAGGGCAGATGGGAAGTACACTGTGAGCAGATAACTAAAGAGAGATCAATCCTAAGATAAAGTCTAGGACAGATCAATCCATCACTTTGCAAAGCTCAATATCCTTCTGCCTTTGGTGTCCTAAGGATGTGTGTGAGGAGGAGAAAAACTTTTAAACTACCCAAAACCCAAACATATTAGACTGAAGACTAAGCAAGTTATCAGCTCTGCTGCTGGGACAGCAACACAAAATCACTCTGTGCTATTAAAATCTCAGGCACCTGCACCAGCTGCCTCTGAGGAGATGAAATCTCATCCCTCCCTCTGAATTTCCAGCCCAAATATTGACATGTAAAAGGTTGTAAGAATAAAAGCACTTCCCAGCAGAATGGGGGTTTGGCTGCAGCTCAGCCTTGGGTCACTCTTTCAGCAGTACATTTAGAATCATAGAACCAAGCAGGTTGGAAGACAGCTCCAAGCTCACCCAGCCCAACCTAGCACCCAGCCCTGCCCAAGCAACCAGACCATGGCACTAAGTGCCCCAGCCAGGCTTGGCTGCAACACCTCCAGGCACGGCGACTCCACCACCTCCCTGGGCAGCCCATTCCAATGCCAATCACTCTCTCTGCCAACAACTTCCTCCTAACATCCAGCCTGAACCTGCCCTGACACAGCTTGAGGCTGTGTCCCCTTGTTCTGTCCCTGGCTGCCTGGCAGCAGAGCCCAACCCCACCTGGCTACAGCCTCCCTTCAGGGAGCTGCAGACAGCAATGAGCTCTGCCCTGAGCCTCCTCTTCTGCAGGCTGCAGAGCCCCAACTCTCTCAGCCTGTGCTCAGAGCAGAGCTGCTGCAGCCCTCTCAGCATCTTGGTGGCCTCCCCTGCCAAGGCTCCACCAGTCCCCTGTCCTGCTTGTGCTGGGGGCTCCAGACCTGCACCCAGGACTGCAGGTGGAGTATCTCAGTGGCCCTCCTCAATGAACAGGCTGCAGACATTTACAGGTTTAGAAGCAATCTGGTACATACTTTATTGTGTGTTTCTTCAAGGACAGGTTTTAACGAAGGAAGAAGAGGGCAGCCTGAAGAAGTTGCAGCGTTTCTTGCACAGCCACCACTGCTAGAAGAGTGCAAGGTCCTGGAGCACAGGATTTGTAACATGATCCTCTGTGCTCAAAACAGCTTTGCTGATTTATTCAGATGCCTTCATGCACCACTGCTAGAAAACACAAATCTGTTCCTCTTAAGTCTGTGGTGGGCAGCAAGGCAAAGCCATCTCGTGAACACTGTGGGAAAAGAAGGTAAGTAATGGCAAATACTAAATGATTAACTGCAACCTGGAGACAGCATCTAAAGCACCACTTTCATTTTCTGAACTGCTTCCCTTTTCTCTTTAGCCTAACCCTGGGACTGGCAGGGCTGGTTTCAAGCCTTGCCTCCGCGACAGCTGGCTCCTGGCACCCCAAGGTTTCCCAAGAATGTGACAAGATGGAAATTGCAACTCTGTTGAGAAAGCAAAAGCCCTTTTTAAGGACATGCTTGTGCTGCAATCCTGCAGCCTTACTTCTAAAAGCTTTGGGGGGGGGTGGGGTTTTCTTGCCAGAGTGGGAGTGCTATTAGGTGTACTGCAGCAATGCAAAGCAGCACCGCTCTGTACCCACTCAGACACTCTGCCAGCAGAATCACAGAACCAGTCAGGGTTGGAAGGGACCACAAGGATCAGCCAGTTCCAACCCCCCTGCCATGCCCAGGGACACCCTACCCTAGCTCAGGCTGCCCACAGCCTCAGCCAGCCTGGCCTGAAACACCTCCAGGGATGGGGCCTCAACAACCTCCCTGGGCAACCCATTCCAGCCTCTCACCACTCTCATGCTCAACAACTTCCTCATCACATCCAGACTGAATCTCTCCACCTACATCTTTGCTCCATTCCCCCCTGCCCTGGCACTCCCTGAGAGCCTCAAAGTCCCTCCCCAGCTTTTTTGTAGCCCCCTGGAAGGCCACAAGAAGGTCACCTGGGAGCCTCCTCTTCTGCAGACTGCACAGCCTCAACTCCCTCAGTCTGTCCTCACAGCAGAGCTGCTGCAGCCCTATGAGCATCCTCCTGGCCCTGCTCTGGACACTCTCCAGCACCTCCACATCTCCTTGTCCCAGGGGCTCCAGAACTGGATGCAGTACTCCAGGTGGGGTCTCAGCAGGGTGCAGAGGGGGAGAATCACCTCAGGACCCTCAGCTCTCAGCTGGTTTACATCTCTTTTCTGAACATGTGTGAACTCCTCAGTTAATGTTAGACTTCCAAAAGCACTGCTTTCTCTGCCCTTCACTGGGCTTTCACTGTTTGATTTCCAGCCAGGGTCCAACTAGTAAGCAAATATACTCATTATTAAATCAGCATTGATTGAAAAACTGAATTATTATTAAAGTCAATTTTCTACTACATCCCCACAAAAACCTCCGTGGAAGGACCTGCATTACAAATCCCCTAGAGGTGACTGCACTGGTTAGCAAAACACTTCTGTTTATAGCAAAAGAAAGACATGAGAGCTGTATCCATAAAACCTGACCAGAAGGTGACAGAAGTCATCAGCAATTGGTCCTGTTGCTACCGCTGTGGTTTCCAGAGCCGGCCTGTTACAAAGAGCTGTCTCAGTCTCCTTCATGAGCTTCTCCCTTCAGCCTTCTCTCAAAGCACAGAAATGTCATTTTGGAAGCTTGAAGCCCAAATGTTTTCCTTACCAAACACTCCTTCCCTCTGTCACATGCTGAGAGGAACACTTCTTCTGGAGTGTTCAGCTGCCAAAGAGAAAGAAAAAGCCTCTGTCAGATTTTCACCCTCTCTACTTAGACAAAGGCTTCTTCATCTTAAGGAGTAAAGGGAAGCAAAGCTGCTAAACCTCAAAACCTAGCGGCAGTCAGGTTGGTTTCTCTACCTGTGCAGATTCCTGAGACTCCTTTTAATGGATTTCTGGAGAAAATGAGGCGAGGAAGAAATTATGCAGATGCATGAAGAGCAGAGCACACCACAGGGAAAATACCGGCAGGATAATGAGAGCTGGGACCTGAGCACAGCCTTAGTTTGAATGCTTTGCCCTGCCTGTCTCCAGTGACATCTCAGTCAACAGCCCAAGAGAGGACTGCATCCTCACAGGGGATCGCCACCGCTGCCAAAGAGGTAAATTAACCCCTCACATAAGAGAAAAAAGTTCAAAGCAGTTGTGCAAAACTTCAAATCTCTTTCTGGTTGTCAAATTTATCAGTAATACTATGGCCTGCTGAGACAAAAACTCAGAATGATCTGATGTCAAGCTACCTCGGATACAGAAGGATGCAGAGAAGGTTCTGCTTCTTACCTGGCAACAGCACTTACCCAAAAGCACTCTAGGAAAAGATACCAAAAGTAAGTCAGTTCCTTCTGCTATTCTTCTACAAAAGATGAGCTTATTACAACTAAAACCAGTCTGAAGCAAGCAGTTGAACCTTGGGCAGACTGCTCAGCTGTGCAGCCGCAGAGATTTGTCCACTCCCTTAGTCCGGAGGTTTCCTGTGCAAGATGGGCGACGACAGCCTGCCGCCAGCCGCGGGGTTCGTGCATAGACAACACAGCTTACAGGCGTTCAGTGCTGCAGGTGTTTCACTGGAGGATGGGGGAATGAAAACAGCCTTACTAATGAAGCTGCTCTGGAAGCAGTCATCGAGTGGGACCTCAGGTGCTAAAGCAGAGCACGATTACAAAATGGGCTTCAGAAGGACGTTTAGGCTAATGGCAATTCCTACGGATAGCTTTTAATCAAGTTGTGAAGCGCTCCGGGAGCTACTTTTGAGATGTCTTTCGAGCACCAGGGTTAGCTAGTTCTGTAAAAGGAAAGGAAAATGAATTTGAAGCACTCTTTAAGGAAGGGGATTTGAGACACCGAAGCATCCACCTTCGGTCAAGCACTGCAGAGGAACGCTACTGAGCACAGTACTGGCGCATGCTGCTACACCCTAATAAATGCACAGGTAAGCAGAAGGCAGAAATTAGTGGAGAGTAGCTGGCACCAAGCCTCTGCTGGAGTTCTGTTATGTTTCCCATGATACAAAAATACCACTCTTTAAAACAGCAGGTGTGGTACAAGAGTTACAGTGGCTCGCTGCACAGATGCTCGGCCCGTTGGCCAGAGAGGTGCCGGTCGAGTCCTCGCCTCTCTACACGCAGCAGCTCTCTGAGAGCATGGCTGTTAACACAGAACTGCTTTCACCAGAGGGACTTCAAAGTAGCTGTCAACAAACCCCAAGAAACTGCCCAAGAAACGTCCTGGCTTGTACCTCTTTTATCCGTTATGTATCGCAGGAGCATCCGGAGCGTGGACGATGCTCTTACAGCTCCTGGCACCGCACAAAGGAAGTGTAAGTTGATAAGCCCCGAGAGGAACCGCCACAACAAAGCGCACCGCGCAGCTCTCCTGAGTTCCAGCCTCTCGCCTCAGCTGCCTTCTGTACACCCCGGAGGAAGGGTTTGCATAGTTGCACAGCAGTAGCTATTCACGCTGGAGTTTTCACGCTGTTCTTAAAATACAGGCAGCTAACGTTCAGGCCAGCAGCCTGCTCCTGAAGAATCCACAGGCTTAATGCAGGCTGCTCACCAGATATTGCTCAGGCAGTCAAATTACAGCAGGAGGCACAGGCTTAGCACTTCACTCACATTAACTGCAGAAGATGCTGACTTACCAAAAGATTAATTGTACTTAGGATGCTTCTTCTTTTCAATTTCAGAGGGTGAATGTACAAAGCCACCTTAATAAAAACCAACCAAACAAACCATCACTGCTATTAAATGAAGCCACTTTAAAGCAACAGACGATCAGCCTGAACCAACTTGTGCTGCTTGCTTTGCCTCAAGTTGCACCGAGAGAAAAACGCACTCGAATGAGAGCAATGCCCAAAATAGATTAGATTTCCTCTGGTACTTTCAGGACTACTTTATATTTATGAGCTCTTACCGAAGCTGTGTATCTACGAGGAAACTGTCACTCCTGAAAGCAAAAGGAGTAAGCCACTAATTCAGAACCAAAAGTTTAGAGACGCTCAAGAGCTTCAAGTAACAGTGAACATGGAACGAGCTCCATAGATAGACTGACAGCAATTCACATCACACTTTTACAGCTGGTGAGCTTCTTTCCTTAAGAATCTACACAGGGATCAGATAAAGTGCATGAATTGTAAGGTTCTTGCTGACCTTTTTGTGTGTCATCAGAGCTGCACACACTGAGTGATGCATTTTTGACCCTTCTTTGCATGCTTTGTCTATTTACAAGTAAATGCATTCCCGAGCAAGCAGTAAGTGTTGAGATAAGACACTGACATACACCTGGGTTATAACCTGAAGATAAAGGTAAAGTTCCATCAAGTTACTTCACCACAGAACCTGGCAAGTACCAAGAGCTTAAAACGAAGCAGGCAGCACTTAGTGCTGCGCTGATTCACACGCCTGGAGCTCACCAAGCTACACAACCGAGCTGCATTTAAGTTAAGTTCAGAACATGATTACTTTATAACAAACAATTCAACTCAGGCGAAATTGTACTTTAAACTTACAAACTCTACGATGCAATTTGAATTATTACTTTTATTCTAATTTGGTAGAGAAGACCTTTATGAAAACTCTATCAGCCTGTACCTTCCCAGCAGGGATGAGACCATGGCAGCTGTCTCGACGCCTCGTGCTAGTTATTGAGAGCCGACTGGGGGTTTTGTGCCACACGAACCTGCTCTCCACACTCATCCCTGCAATTCTCCTAGCACATCTCACAAAACTCTCCAACATTTACTCCTCTAAAATACATATTGGTATAAAATTTTATTCAGGCTACTACTGCAAGGCTACTACTTCAAAGACTACGAAGCTATCCACATCCTTAGAAGTCCGCACGATTCGCGGGGAACAGCAAACTTCCAACACAGCAGTTCCCGTAAGACTGTTTATTGAATGTAACAGTTCGGGTGGAGCTTAGATCCCAGCTTGTATAAAAACTCTCTCCTTCCACGTAAACTGCAACCACAAAGCGTTTTACAAAGCAGGAGGAGACTTACTGAAAGTTTCCCATGTAAAAACCACATCAAGTATTTGTGCATGCTCACTATTCCATTTCCTATAGCCACTATTCCACTATTCCGTGTCCTTCTTGGCAACAGAAGCGTCGGCGAAGGAGTTTCTCTGTTGCTTTTGCAGGGTGGTCTGTGGAAGGGAATCGTTGTCCTGATAATTCGAATAGACAAGATCAAAACTGGCCCACAGGAACGTAACAGTTTCTTTCCCCCCCCAAAATTTGAGGCAGCTTTTGTTGGACGGTGTCTGCATTGGTACATTCTGTTATATAAACTCTGCTGGCTTTGGAGCATCAGAGAGAAGAGTTTGGTTTGGTTTTTGTTTCTCTGTTAAGATCTTGAAAAAGAAAACCCAACATTCTCACAAGTACGGACTTGAGGACAGGAGGAAAAGGAGTAGCAGCTTGTTTCCTACAGACAGCTCAACACCATGCGCAGCTGCCCAGTGTCTCGAACGAGAAACGAACTCGGCATCACGGGGAGGCACATCCCCCTCGAGTCACACACACACACGTCTGGGATTTCTCCAAGGAGGGGGGAAGCAAGCACGAGGGTAAAGCAAAAGTCTACTTTTCATGCATAGCTACTGAGCACTGCTCCACGGCCGCAGCACTTTGTCAGACATCGGAGTTGGAGCTGAGGTTGGTTAACCTGGGGTCTGCGTTGATCTCGTATCTGTAGTGGTAACCCTCCATGTGATCCCTGCAGGCATCTCTGATGTTATGCATCCACTTTTTGATTCCTTTCCGGTTCAAGTACAAAACCAGGAGGAAAATGGCCCCAATGAGAGCCAAGACTATCCCTAGGAAGACGTATGAAGTCTGTAGCTGGGAAGGCAAGTCTATGGGCTCGGAGCAGTTAAGGTCCGAGCCGTTGATCTTCAGCAAAGCTTTCCCCAACATCTTGTCGGGGTAAGCACAGCTCAGGGCTTCTTTGCCCTCCCCTTGGTCACTCTCCTTGAGCCAGGCCATCAGGTCCTCGACGGTGCAGTCGCAGACCCATGTGTTGCGGGCCAGGCCAACGCGCCGGAGAGCAGGCAGGCCGTGGAACTGGGCCGAGCTGCCGTTCCTCAGCACACCCAGGGAGCTGTCGCTGAGGTTGAGGCTCTGCAGCTGGCCCAGCCCCTGGAAGGAGACGTTCTGCAGGCCCACCAGAGAGCTGCTGCCCAGGTCCAGCCGCCGCAGTGCGAGCAGGGTGGCCAACACGCCGGAGGGCAGCAGCAGCAGCCCGTTGTCAGCCAGGTCCAGGTGGCTGAGGTTGCGCAGGGCTCCGGACTGCAGCATGGCGGCCACGCTGAGCAGGACACCGAGGTCTCGCAGGGCCCCCCGGAGGGACAGCTCCTCCAGCGGGCTGCCCTCCTCCCCGAAGGCCTGCGGGCTGAGGGAGATCAAGGGGTTGCCGCTGAGGTCCAGCTGCCGCAGGGCGGGCAGGGCGGCGAGGGCGCCAGCCTCCACGGCCCGTAGGTGGTTGGCGCTGAGGTTGAGAGCGCCGAGGTCGGGCAGGCGCCCGGCGGGGAAGGCGCCCGGCGGCAGGCGGGCCAGGCGGTTGCCGGTGATGAAGAGGTTGCGCACGTAGGACGGCAAGTTGGGCGGCACCGCCGTCAGGTTCCTGTTCACGCACTTCACCGTCTTGGCTGCCTCCGAGCACTCGCAAGGGGCCGGGCAGCTGCCGGGCTGCTGCACCGAGCTGCAGCCCAGCAGGACGTGCAGCAGCAGCCCCAGGCACAGCGCGCCGCGTCCCGGCATCGCGCCCGGCCCGGTCCCGCACGCAACTTTCCCCTCCGGGCTCCTTCGGCTCTGGGCGGCGCAGCGAGGCGGGCAGCGTCTTCCGCCGGGGCGCTGCCCACTCTGGACAGCCCCTTCGCCGGTGCCAGGCGTTTCTCCTCCGGCGCTGGCTCCGCTCCGCTTCCCGCAGCGAGACCTGCGACAGCGAGGAAAGAGAGGGCAGCGGCCGGGCGGTGCGGCTCTGCCCGCCGGTGCCCACCCACCCACCTTCTCCCGACTCCAGATCTCGCCCCCAGCCTCCGACACGTGGCTCGCCCGGGCGGCCCCAGGCCCGCAGCTGCTCCGGGGAGCCCGCCGAGGAAGTTTTTCCCCGCTTTCAGCTCACGCTGCGCCTCCCCGCCCGGACAGTGGCTCCTACGCTGAAGAGCAGAGGAGAGGAAAGGGTCTAACCCGCCGCCCCCCACCGCGTCCCGCAGCTCCCCGCTGGCCATCCCTCCAACTCTGAGGCTTCTCCGCTCCGCACCACAACCTGTGCAAACTGCCGCCCAGAAAACCCACCGCCGAGCCGAGCCCTGTCCCGGTCCTTGTCCCTCGACCTACCGATCCACGACCGGAGCAAACTCCGCTGGAGCGAACCGTCACCCGCCGACTGCCCCCGGCCCCGCCGCCAACTCCGCGCCCACCCTCGCCGCGCCTGGCCCTGCCTCCGCTGACAGGAGAAACCAACGGGCACCCGTGCCGGGGGGAGCCGCCGGCTGCCCCTGCCCCCAGGGGCGGTCCCGTCACCGCCCGCGCCCCGCCCGCCACCTCCGCTCCGCTGCTTCCCCCGGCCGCAGCCGGGAGCTCGCCGGGAGGGTTCTCTCGGCTAGACATCTGTCCCGGCCCTGCTGGTGCCTCCGCAGGCTCGCCTTGCCGCTGAGCCGAGCCGCTCCCATGTGGAGCTGTCCTCACCGCAGCAGCACAGGCAGAGCGCAGCTCGGCTCGGCGCGGAGCGGTTCCCGACCGCCCTGCCACGGGAGAGCCGGCGGCCAGCGCTGTCGGAGCGCAGTGTCCCGCTGCCCGCCTCCGCGGCGCCCTACCTGCGCTCGCCTCGGCGGAGCCCGGCTGCTTGCTGCCGCTTTCCCACGCTTTCCCAGGCTCGGCGCACTCAGACCGACAGGACTGGGAAATCCCGAGGGATTTCCAGAGCGGGGGATGCCCAGCGCAGACCCTCCCGCAGCCCGACCCGCACCGGGGTGCGCGGAGTGAGCCGAGGGGGTCCGCGGGGCCCGGCGAGTCTCGGCGTGGAGGCAGCGGGTGAGGGGGCGAGGCTGGTCTCTGCCCCGACCCATTTGTCCAGGGCAACCGTTTTGGTGGCAGGGGGGAAACACCAGCAACAAAATACACCGAGCAAGCTCCAAAAGAAGAATTAAATCCACTGGGGTATCTTCAGAGGTCCCAAAAGACATAATTCTTGGGGGAAGGGAGGGAAAAAAGGAGCCGTAAACTGACAACGTAAGTCTGAGATGTAAACATCCATCTGTGAAATTGTTACCAGTTTCAGTGGCCGTGGCTGTCCTAGCACCGCCTCGGCACAGCTGAGCAACCTGGGCAGCACAAACGACGTGTTGTAGATACAGGATGTTAGGGGTTGGAAGGGACCCAAATAGCCAACCCTCCGGCCAGAGCAGGACCATGAGATCTAGCTCAGGTCACGGTGGAGTGCATCCAAATAGCTCTTGAAAGTCTCCAGAGAAGGAGACTCAAGTAACCTGCTTGGGACACTTGAGGCAGAGGTAAGAGTGGCAGCTGTCAGGGGGTCTGCGGTGGGCTGCTGGTGCCTATGAAGGGATTGAGACAGTTAAATGGCATCCAGTCAGTGCAGCAGACACCTCAGCCATGTTCACATAGTTTCAGCAATGTGAATCCGAGCACTTTGGGTCTGTGACTCCTTTGGGCTTTCTTTACCCTTCTGATGACTGCTTACAAAAGATTTCCCTCTCCCTGTATGCCAGAGTTTCACTCCTGCTTTCCTTTTCAACTAGGTTTCTTCTTCCTTTTTTCCTCCCTCCTCTGAAGTCAGCAGAAATTTTACAGCTGCCAAAAGCCTTGAGGGAAATTACAGATGAATCCAGTGTGGTCTTGAGAAGATCAACCCCAGAACCTAGCTAAACCTCTGATTTCAGTGGGCTTGTCCTCCCCTCTGGCTTGACAGTGAGTTCATGTTGCAGAAAAGTCTGGTGCTGGAGTGGCTGACAGGGGCTGCCCAGCTGATAGATCAGATGCTCTACACGAAGGTTATGAAGAACAACAAACGTGGGCAGGCTGTAGTAATAGCAGTACATGCACACATGAGCCAGCAGTGTGCCCAGGTGGCCACAAAAGCCAACAGCATCCTAACCTCGATTAGGAGTAGTGTAGCCAGCAGGAGCAGCCAAGCGATTGTGCCTCTGTGCTGGCACTGGGAAGCTCAGCCTTGAATGCTCTGTTTGGTCCCCTCGCTGTAAGAGTGCTGGAGCAGGTCCAGGGAGGAGCAACAGAGCCTGAAGAATTTCATCTTTTTTCTTTCTTTTCTTTTCATCAAATTTATGCAAAACCTCTGAGTTAAAATGTTGTATGAAACTCATAGAATAATAAAATCAAGCAGGTTGGAAGAGACCTCCAAGCTCACCCAGCCCAACCTAGCACCTAGCCCTGGCCAATCAACCAGACCATGGCACTAAGTGCCCCAGNCACCTTCCAGCACCTCAACATCTCTCTTGAACATGTGACAGATCGCTTTTGAAAGCCAGTACCCCATTGTTTAGGTCCCCCTGAAGTGGAAATGTGACATCAGGAAATGCAGTCACAGGTACAACCTGTGCGAATGATGCTGCTTGGCAGCTGCTAAACCCCTGTTAAGAGTCTCATCTTAGCAAGCAATGGATTGCTGTTTGTGCTTGTGCCACTGTCCCTGCTGTCCTCAGGAAGAGCAGCTCGTTACGGCTTTATTTAGTTTCTTTGTTAATTGAGATGGGTCCCATCCTAAATAATCTTCACAAAGCCCCTTGGTCAGATAATAAACAACGCTGGATGCCTGTCATAAGGTTCTGAGCTGCCAGCTGGTGTCCAAGGAGTTGGGAAAGTGTAGAGTAGGACTCCATGGCACAGCTCTCATCTTTTTCAAGCAGGGAAATCCATGTTCCTCGGGCGCACTGTCTCTGCCTTGTCTCTGTGTTGCATGAAGGCACTCAGCACGTCATGGGAAGTGGCCCTGCAAGGCTATTTATGGTGTGCTAGAGGTTATACACCAAGTGAGCAATAGTGCTGAGACCACAATTCTCCTCTCCTACCAAAAATATCTTCCCACAGAAGCAGAAGAACATGCTGCAAGTTCCATCTGCTTCCTCACAGGGAGAGATCCGATCCAGCAGGTCCTCCAGAGGACACCTTCTGCTTCCTTTGGGCCTCGGCTTCGTGTGAGGCGGCAGGTATAGGAATTGTTCAGACGGTGCCACAGAAACACCTGGGCAACCAAATACTGCCTTGGTGCCACAGAAACACCTGGGCAACCAAATACTGCCTTGGTGCCACAGAAACACCTGGGCAACCAAATGCTGCCTTGGTGCCACAGAAACACCTGGGCAACCAAATGCTGCCTTGGTGCCACAGAAATACCTGGGCAGCCAAATGCTGCCTTGGTGCCATAGAAATACTTGGGCAACCAAATGCTGCCTTGGATTCTTTTTTGGATGCTTTATTCAGCATTTAGCTCTTCACATCAGAGAGAGCAATGAGCTCTGCCCTGAGCCTCCTCTGCTGCAGCCTGCACACCCCCAGCTCCCTCAGCCTCTCCTCACAGGGCTGTGCTCCAGGCCCCTCCCCAGCCTTGCTGCCCTTCTCTGGGCACCTTCCAGCACCTCAACATCTCTCATGAATTGAGGAGGTCAGAACTGGACACAGCACTCCAGGTGTGGCCTGAGCAGTGCTGAGCACAGGGGCAGAAGAACCTCCCTGGTCCTGCTGGCCACACTGCTCCTGAGCCAGCCCAGGATGCCATTGGCTCTGCTGCCCACCTGGGCACTGCTGCCTCATCTTCAGCTCCTCTCTCCCAGCACCCCCAGATCCCTCTCTGCCTGGCTGCTCTCAGCCACTCTGTCCCCAGCCTGCAGTGCTGCTTGGGGTTGTTGAAGTTGGGGTGTTGACACCTGTGGGGTCAGGGTGCTGGGCTGCAGCTCACATCTGCTCCGGGCTCTGGGGGACTTTTAAAAGCTGCCATGGGTCAGGGCAGTTTAATGCTGCAGTGAGAGAAGGAAGGGAGAGCTGAAAGGCATTGCTTTGCCTCCTGGCTCTGGAAAGCAGAAACCCAGATCCGCAGGGAATCTGGGCCAATGTGTTCCTCACACTTCAGACAACAGTCCCACTCCTTCCTCACTCGGCAGGCTGTGCCGTGCCCAGGCTTCACAGCCGCCCCTGCTGCCAAGGGTGTTTCCTGGCGTGCCCTGCCGGCCCGGCGGGTGAGAGGCTGGCTGCAGCATGCAGGGCTGCCAGAGCTCAGCCCATGCAGGAATTCACCTTCAGAGTATTCCTGTGTCCAGCCTCTGTCACAGAAACATCGTAGAATCATAGAATAGAACCATAGAATGGTTTAGGTTGGAAGGGACCTCAAAGCTCAGCCAGTGCCAGCCCCCCCTGTGCCATAGGCAGGGACACCTCCCACTAGAACAGGTCTCTCAGGGCCTCATCCAACCTGGTCCTGAACACCTCCAAGGAGGTGGTGGAGCACAGAATGATATCGAAGATTCTTTTTCTTTCACCTTGTTCTTTTTGCTATGCTTACCCAAACTTTAAATCCATGGACTGCTGTCCCTGGAGCTGTTCAAGCCAAGCCTGGCTGGGGCACTGAGTTGATTGGCCAGGGCTGGGTGCTAGGTTGGGCTGGGTGAGCTTGGAGGTCTCTTCCAACCTGCTTGATTCTATGATTCTGTGATGTTATGACCTTTGCAGAGCTGCGGCAAGCCTGGCAATGGAACCAGACGAGACAACAGGGAGGAGAAAAGGGGGCAAAATGCCTTCACTTGTTCCTTACAGTGTCTTCAGCTGAACCTCAGAAAGCATCACAACAACAATAGTCTGCTGCTCTTCCATAAAGCTGAGGTAGCTTTCATGGATTCCAGGACAGCTCCAGGCAGTTGGCATTTTGTCCAGCATCTAGGATCAGACTGACAAATGCCTTTGCTTTGCCAGTCTCTCATTGCCAAGTCAGAGCAACACAGGGAAGTTCAACAGCTGCAAAACTGCAAGAGAAAGAAGACTGCTTTGGGCAAGACTCCACTGAATGCTGCTAGCAGCTCTAGGCCTAGAACTGTTTCCAAAACCTGTGTTCTGCTCTTCCTTTGGGAGGTAATATGTTGGTGTTCCTCAAACCCAGCAGGGCCACCCAAAGGAAGAGGACTTGGGGGTCCTGATGGGTGGGAGTTGAGCATGAGCCAGCAGTGTGCTCTGGTGGCCAAGGCCAGTGCCATCCTGGGGTGGATTAGAAGGGCTGTGGTTAGTAGGTCCAGAGAGGTTCTCCTGCCCCTCTGCTCTGCCCTGTTGAGGCTGCATCTGCAATATTGTGTCCAGTTCTGGGCCCCTCAGGTCAAGAAGGACCTCAGGGAACTACTTGGGAGAGTCCAGCACAATGCCAAAGATGCTGAAGGCAGTGGAAGATCTTCCTTAGGAGGAGAGCCTGAGGGAGCTGGGGCTGTGCTGCTGGGAGAGGAGGAGACTGAGGGGGGACCTCATGGATGGTTCTAAAGATGTAAAGGTGAGTGGCAGGAGGCTGGAGCCAGGCTCTGCTGGGTGATGCCCAGTGCCAGGGCAAGGAGCATTGGGTGCAAGCTGAGGCAGAGGAAGTTCCATGGAAACATGAGGAGGAATTTTTTCCCTGTGAGGGTGACAGAAGCCTGGAAGAGGCTGCCCAGGGGGGCTGTGGAGTCTCCTTCATTGGAGCTATTCCAGAGCTGCCTGGATGTGTTCCTGTGTGATCTGCTCTGGGTGCTGCTGCTGTGGCAGGGGGGTTGGACTGGATGAGCTTTGGAGGTCCCTTCCAGCCCCTGACATTCTGTGATGCTGTGATTCTGTAACTGTGGAATGCACACACTGCCAGGCACTGTTCTCTGCAGCTGTGCTTAGAGACAATGTCTCAGCTAACCTGCTCTGAGATGGTTCAGGTATTTCTATCCTTAAAGGGAAATCTGAAGCAAAGATAAAAGTCCTTCTAAGGTTTGTCTTCTGAAGTGACTGGTAGGAAGCTCAGCTCTCAGCTTCTAACTCTTTGTGATGGTTGTGGAGATTGTCCCCATATTCTAGCACCCCTGCCCCACAGCATGCCTGGGGGTTGCTTGCAACCTTTACAGCCATGGGTTAGTTAATTAGGTGATAGGTTGGACTCGATGATCCTAGAGGTCGTTTCTAACCTGGTTCATTCTGTGATTCAGACACTTGCCCAGGGAGGTGGTGGAAGCCTTATCCCTGGAGGTGTTTCAGGCTGGGCTGGCTGAGGCTGTGGGCAGCCTGCTCTAGTGTGAGGTGTCCCTGGGCATGGCAGGGGGGTTGGAACTGGCTGATCCTTGTGGTCCCTTCCAACTCTGACTGATTCTATGATTCCATGATTCTATGATTCTACTTTTATCTTCCTGGCTGAACACAAGGTTAGCATTTTCAAGGAGGCTCTTCAAATCACACCCCTTGGCATGCCACCACCTTCCAGGAGCACTGGATGGCTGCCCAGGGCGATTGCTTACCGTTCCATGAGCCAAAGAGTTTAGTGACTTGGTAGGCAGGAACAGTTCCCCAGAATCAGATGGATCACTGAAGCTTATGCTCTGCCTCAACTCTCAGCACATCACTTGGGATCTCCTAAATCCTTGGGGAAAAGAAAAAGGCAGGCAGCAAACAAGCCCTGCCTGTAGGCTGCTTGCTTAGATATTTGCCCTGGAAGGTGTGTGATGATTTTTAGAAGGTGCTGGCCAGTGCAGAAGATGAGCCTGTGTGAGCACAGGGAAAGAACTGCTGAAGAGCTCTCCAGAAAGAGTCCTGCTGGACACCAAGTTCTGCATGGCACAGCAGAACTGGTGGCCAAAAAGGCCAATGGGGTCCTGGGGGGCCATTAAGACTGTGGCCAGCAGACAAGGGAGGTTCTCCTACCCCTCTATTCTGCCCTGGTGAGACTTTATCTTGAGTACTGCCTTCAGTTCTGGGCTCCCCAGTTCAGGAGGGACAGGGATCTGCTGGAGAGTCCAAGGCAGGGCTACAAGGATGCTGCAGGGACTGGAGCACTGCCTGCAGAGGAGAGGCTGAGAGCCCTGGGGCTGCTTAGGCTGCAGAGGAGAAGGCTGAGAGGGGATCTGAGCAATGTCTGTCAATAGCTGAGGGCTGGGGGGCAAGAAGGGAGGGACAGAGTGATTTGCCATTGGAATGGGCTGCCCAGTGAGGTAGTGGAGTCCCCATCCCTGGAAGCATTTTAGAACAGGTCACTCAAGGCCTCATCCGACCTGGCCTTGAACACCTCCAGGAAAGGAGCATCCACAACTGTCCTGGGCAACTTGGAAGGAATAAGGAATGTGAATAAGGAAGCAGTAAGGAAGATGAATGTTTTGAGAGCTTAGGTGACTTTGCTTACTGTTCCTTTTGGAGAGTTTAATATCCCTGAGTGTTCTTCACTTGTGATGAGGCAGTTTTCATCATCATCTTGTTTTGGTCTCCTGCTAAAGCAGCATTTATCCAGCTTCAAATGTGGCTTCTGTTACAGACAGGATAGACCTTGTTGTAGAAGGGGAACAACTCTGCTGGGTCGGTGTGGATTTGAAAGCACAGAAGCTGCCTGAGCAAATTTCAGTGCTGACTCCACAAACAGCTCCATCTGTTCCGTTTCCGCTCCTAGCTGCGCTCCTGCACTCCGAGCTGGGCACCCTCTACGCAGAGGCAGAAAGGAGAGCAGCCCTGTGCTGGCATTTGCACAAACTGGAGTGTTTCTGCTTGCTTATCATTCAGTGTAAGGGCAAAAGGACTGGAGGCTCCTGGGATAATGCCGTGCTTATTTCTCACCCCACCAGGAGATTCCCTTCAGGAACAGGAGCACTGCTTTTTAAAGAAGCTGCCCTGCCTCCTTCCTCTGGCAGGCGCCGATTGCCATTCACGCTGAGCTAGAGCTAAGCTCTTTTAACCCCTTCCTGGCTCTTACCAGCTTCTACTTTCTACTTCTGGACTTTGCTGGGAGCCTGATTAATGCTGGATTGCATTAGGCCACAGAATCACAGAACTAAGCTGGTTGGAAAAGGCCTTTAAGATGATCCAGTTCAAACTATCACCTAACCCTTCTAATTAACCATTTTATTACTGATGTTCCTCTTTAGTACTCTGGTGTCCAGAATGTCCTTTCTGATGCTCTCCTTCTACCTAACCCTTCTAATTAACCATTTTATTACTGATGTTCCTCTTTAGTACTCTGGTGTCCAGAATGTCCTTTCTGATGCTCTCCTTCTACCTAACCCTTCTAATTAACCATTTTATTACTGGCCTCCCCTCCAGCTTCTGGGAGAAGGAATGGCCTCCCCTGCAGTTTGCCAGGAGCGCGGGTGGCAGTTCCGCTGCAGGCAGCTGGCTGCTCGCTGTCCATCGCTGTGGTGCTGAGCGGCACTTGCTGAGAGCCTGCCGAATGAACAGGACGGCTTTGCCTCACAGGCTTCCAGGAAAGAACCGGAGAACATCGCAGTGGACTTTTTTTGTGTGTCCGAGAAAAGCAGTTGCAGATGAAGTGTCTGAGTTCATTGCAGAATCTCTGTTTCCTGCTTCCTTGACTTGTTCATCTGCTGCCGTCTCAGGCAGTTGCTGATTCCTGTTCTTCTTTTCCCCCTAGATTGGTTTTTACTTCTGCAGGACAGATTGGAACCACCGACCTCATATCCCCTGAAGCCACTTGCAGGTGTTCGTGTGGTGTCACCTTGCCAACATGGCAATGCTTTACAGAGAGGTAAATTAGAAGGTACAAGCAATATAAGGAGCAAGAGAGGAGATAATCAAGTTCCAGAGAGACACAGAAGCTACGTTTAAATGTTATACCACCTGAACACGACTCTTTGTGAGTGCTGATGAGTTTAAACTCCCTGTGGGTTCAGCGAGGTGGCACTGGTGTGTGGGGAGCAGCTGAATGCCGGAGCAGAGATTTACCAGCTGCGAAAGGGAGATACTCCTTAAGAGACTGAAGCAGACAAATGAAGCTTATCATAGAATCACAGAATCAAGCAGGTTGGAAAAGAACTCCAAGCTCATCCAGGCCAACCTAGCACCCAGCCCTATCCGATCAACCAGACCATGGCACTAAGTGCCCCAGCCAGGCTTCTGTTGTTTTCTTCTCCTCCAGCCTGTCCTTTGCATAAAGCTTTGCCTGCTTTGGCGCTTGGCTGTGGGAGAGGAGCGTGGCTGTGCAAGGATACTGCCTGTACTGGTTGCCCAGAGCTCTTTGTTGGAAGCAGTTGAGAAAAAAAAGCTGACTGTAATCTGCTCAGGCTGAATAAGGCTGAGCACAAAGCTTTAAGTCATATGAAAGGAGACTGCAGAAAGAAAAGGGCCCTGAGGAGAGCTCGGAACAGTGACATCCTGCAGGGTGAGCAGTGAATCATCACATCCACTACATAATCTCATTACATCTCATCTGTTTGGACCTGTTCATTACAAACCCTGTGTGTTGTGTCTCAGCCCTCTCACAGCTGTGTGACACCAGGCACAGGAAAATTCCCTAAGGGGGCTCTAATCTCACCATACCACCTCTGAGCATAGAATCGTAGAATGGTTTAGGTTGGAAGGGACCTCAAAGCTCAGCCAGTTCCAACCCCCTGCCACAGGCAGGGACACCTCCCACTAGAACAGGTCTCATCCAACCTGGTCCTGAACACCTCCAGGGAGGTTGTTGTGATCAAAGATCACATTCTGTACTTCTGTGCTCCACAGCCTCGCTGGGCAACCTCTGCCAGTGTCTCACCACCCTCACTGCAAACAACTTCTTCCTAAGAGCCACTTCCAATCTCCCCTCTGCCAGTTCAGACTCATTCCTCCTCGTCCTCTCATGACATGTCCCTGTCACTGACAAAGATGTCCAACAGCAGTGGTGCCAGCTCTGGCCCCTGAGGGAGCCACTTGGCACTGGTCTCCAGGTGCACATTGTGCCCTTGCTCACCACTCTCTGAGTGCCACTATCCAGCCAATTCCTTCTCCAGCGAGTGGTGGAATTAGAGCAGACTGTCACTGTTTCTCAGCTGGCGTTTCTGGGCAGCCTCCCTGTTCTGCTAAGCTGCCTGAGCCCAGAGACAGTCTGGTGGCCTGCAGGTACCTTGGCAGGAGCTGAGCAATATTTAGCACAATGATAGCTGTTCAGACAACCACCAGACCAAACCAGTGCAGGAGTGCAGGGACACCTCCTGCATCAGGAGAACTCCAGGTGACCAAAGGTTGACTTCAGCCTTCAGGGTCTAGAAACAGGAGGATTCCAATCCCCTGCCATAGGCAGGGACACCTCCCACTAGAACAGGCTGCCCAAGGCCTCATTCAACCTGGCCTTGAACACCTTCAGAGAGGGGATCAACCAGGTTTGAAGAGACCTCCAAGCTCATCCAGCCCAACCTAGCACCCAGCCCTGGCCAATCAACCAGACCATGGCACTAAGTGCCTCATCCAGGCTTTTCCTGAACACCTCCAGGGACAGCAACTCCACCACCTCCCTGGGCAGCCCATTCCAATGCCAATCACTCTCTCTGCCAACAACTTCCTCCTAACATCCAGCCTAGACCTCCCCTGGCACAGCCTGGGGCTGTGTCCCCTTGTTCTGTCCCTGGTTGCCTGGCAGCAGAGCCCAACCCCACCTGGCTACAGCCTCCCTTCAGGTAGCTGCAGACAGCAATGAGCTCTGCCCTGAGCCTCCTCTTCTGCAGGCTGCACACCCCCACCCCCCTCAGCTTCTCCTCTTGGACTCCTTGTACTCCACAGAATACCCTCAGGGTAATGGGAGACTTTCCTATGGGGGAAAAGAAGGAGGAAAAATGGTTCATCTTGCAAGTTCCTTTCTTTTTCTCCTGTCTGTTGGTCTGCAGCTGTCTTTCAAGTGAGAAGGAATGGCTGAGCAAGCAGAGCATATACTCCCATATGCTCCCAGAGAAGAGGATTTGGGCAAAAAGAGAAGAACTCCGTTGTTTTTTTTTCTGAGGAAGTTCCATAGAAATCTCACCCTGCACCTTCTCTGCCTAGTTTCGACTCTAGAGTATGGAACAGGCTTGTGATCAGGTCTCTAAACGGTCCCATAACTATTTCAAAACCGCCAAATGCAAATGAATTCGTTTACTCGCAGGAGTCTGAAAAGATTCCCACCCCCAGCCCCGCTGCTGCTCCGGGAAACTCCACCGTGTCCGCTAGACATTTTATCGCCTTCCATTGTATTTCCCCCGCCGACGTTTTAAGAGCAGAGCTTTGCGCCACGCCGCCGAAGGATCCCTCCTGCCCTGCCGCGATGTGCTGGCACTGCCGCGATGTGCTGGCACTGCCGCCCTGGCAGCTGCGGCAGGAGCACACCAGCCTGTGCCGACACTGCCATCTAGTGGCACCCGGGGGTGCGGCAGCGCTCATGCGCTGCACCCAGCGCTGCCTTCCGCGCACCCATTCGCGGCTGACCCACAGCTTTGGACTTTCTCGGAGGCCACTCTGCTGGCGACTTGAAGACTTTTCCCAGCCAAAACAGATGATAGAGTATGTCCAGCAGTTTGCACAGGAGATCCCAGGCTCACAGGATGTCAGGGGTTGGTCAGGTTCCAGTCCTCCTGCCATGCCCAGGGACACCTCACACTAGAGCAGGCTGTCCACAGCCTCAGCCAGCCTGGCCTTAAACACCTCCAGGGATGAGGCTTCCACTAATTCTCTGGGCAACCCCTGCCAGGCTCCCATGCTGAACAACTTCTTCCTGACATCCAGTCTGAATCTCCCCATTTCCAGCTTTGTTCCATTCCCCCCAGTCCTATCCCTACCTGACAGCCTCAAAAGTCCCTCCCCAGCTTTCTTGTAGCCCCCTTCAGATCCTGCAAGGCCACAATGAGGTCACCTGGGAGCCTTCTCCTCTCCAGACTTCACAGCCCCAACTGCCTCAGTCTCTCCCCACAGCAGAGCTATGGAGACAGACAGGGTAGGAGTGGGGCAGCAGTGCTGTCCCCAGTGCCTTGGTGCCTGAGCCTGCACCCCGCAGATCCCGGGTGCGGTTCGGTGCAGAATTGCCCTGCTCAGGCTGCGCGCAGAGAAGTAACCAGCGCGGTGCCAGCTGCGTGCCGCAGGGCTCCGGCTCTAGATGGCACTGCAAGGTAAGCGCAAAGGTCTGCTGGCTACCTCCAGAGGTTTTATTCTCCTGCGGGCTTCTATCTCCCAAACGCTCCAAACACAGTGATTGCAAGGTTAGTAAAACCTCAGGAGAGGTGTTCAGGACCCACAGACGCCGCAGAAAGAAGCCAGGTGAGGCCGGGGCAGAGCTGCCCGCAGCTGCTGCAAAGGCAGCGCCATGCGGTCTGTGCCAAGCCGCTGTTCGCTGCGGGGCTAGCCCACCTGGGCAACCCACCCCTGCCACGCCGCAGAGATGGGCAGGACTGGCGAATCCCGCTACTCCTGGCACCCCTGGACGGTGCAGCTGGAGTAAGGCGGCTTGGGTAACCTGGCATCACTTCAGCAGAGGGCACAATGAGAGACAGGCGACCTCCCAGGGTGCCCAGTGCAGTGAAGGGCATCTGCCCCATGGCATTTTGTGTGGCATGCAGCAGCTGGGGGCACCCTTTGCCACCCAGGCTGGCCGAGGTTTTTGCAAGCCTTCCCTGCTACAGAATCATAGACTCAAGCAGGTTGGAAGAGTCCTCCAAGCTCACCCAGCCCAGCCTAGCACCCAGCCCTGGCCAATCAACCAGACCATGGCAACAAGTGCCCCAGCCAGGCTTGGCTTCAACACCTCCAGGGATGGGGACTCCACCACCTCCCTGGGCAGCCCATTCCAATGCCAATCACTCTTTTTATCAAGAACTTCCTCCTAACATCCAGCCTGAACCTGCCCTGGCACAGCTTGAGGCTGTGTCCCCTTGTTCTGTTGCTGGGTGCCTGGCAGCAGAGCCCAACCCCACCTGGCTGCAGCCCTCCAGGTGAGGTGTCCCACTGAACCTTCCTCTGTTAGGTCTGGAATAGAAATTTCTCTCTATGTTGCTAACTTTTTCCCCCAAGTTCATTACCCAAAAGACCCTGAGGAACTTAGTGCCAGCAGAAGCTGATTAATTTTTACTTCAGCATTGCTGCTGCCAGTAAGAATCACTACTCGAGGCCCTAGAGGAGGCTGGTACCAGTGAGGCTGGCTAGGGCTGACCAGGGGAGATTTGAAGGGGGTAAATCTGTCACTTGGCACAGGAAAAAGGAAATGAATTGTTTCACTTTGGATGCATAGAATCATCGAATCATTGAATCCTACAATCACAGAACCAAGCAAGTTGGAAGAGATCTCCAAGCTCATCCAGTCCAACCTATCACCCAGCCCTATGCAAGCAACCAGACCATGGCATTAGTAACACAAGGGACAGACTGTGGCTGACTGCTGGCATTAATACAGCACTAAAGCACCTCTGTATCTTGGAAGAAAGAGATGCATGATTTCCTTGTCTAGCTTGTGTTTTACACTGAGTACTGCTTGTCTTGGCTTCTGGCTTCCCACCCTGAGCTGCGCTGCAGGCTAATCTCGCTCCAGATTAATGTGTAGTAGGTGCCACCTATTACATCACCTGTTAATTAAAGAGGAGGATTGCACTGAGCCCTCGTGGAGTTCAGTTGAAACACACATTAAGCCAAGCAGAGGTTAATTACTTTACAAAGGCAATTTTTCAAGCCCATGTGCACAGTACCATGCTTATGAGAACAGCCTCTCAGCTGGCCTTAAAAAGCCTCATGAGAAACCAACCTCTGGCTTATCAAATGGGGCCCTGGAAATTACACTGACTTCAGATAGGGTGCCCCAACACAGCCTTCTGGATGCCTCACCTCATTGAAGGGGGCCTAGAGGAAGGCTGGGGAGGGAGTATTGAGAAGGTCTTGTCATGACAGGAGGAGGAGGAATCGGTTTGAAGTGGCAGAGAGGAGATTGGAAGTGGACATTAGGAAGAAGTTGTTTGCAGTGAGGGTGGTGAGACACTGGCACAGGTTGCCCAGGGAGGTTGTGGAGCACAGAAGCATAGAAGGTGATCTTTGATCCCACTCTGTACTTCTGTGCTTCACAACCTCCCTGGAGGTGTTCAGGACCGGGCTGGATGAGTCCTTGAGTGACCTGTTCTAGTGGGAGGTGTCCCTGCCTATGGCATTGGTTGGAATTGTCTGAGCTTTGAAGTTCCTTCCAACCTAAACCATTCTGTGATTCTATCAATATTTCTCAGAGAGTTGCCAGTGGATTATTCATTCTGAAGTCCTCCTGGAGAGGAGTTGCCTTGCCAGAAACCATCACACAATCAACCAGGTTGGAAGAGACCTCTAGGATCATCCAGTCCAACCTGTCACATAACCCTTTTAATTAACTAACCAAAGGCACTAAGTGCCTCAGCCAGGCTTTTCTTGAACCCTTCCAGGAATGGCGACTCCACCACCTCCCTGGGCAGCCCATTCCAATGCCAATCACTCTCTCTGCCAACAACTTCCTCCTAACACCCAGCCTAGACCTGCCCTGGCACAGCTTGAGCTGTGTCCCCTTGTTCTGTCCCTGGGTGCCTGGCAGCAGAGCCCAACCCCACCTGGCTACAGCCTCCCTTCAGGGAGCTGCAGGCAGCAATGAGCTCTGCCCTGGGCCTCCTCTTCTGCAGCCTGCACACCCCCAGCTCCCTCAGCCTCTCCTCACAGGGCTGTGCTCCAGGCCCCTCCCCTGCATTGCTGCCCTTCTCTGGACACCTTCCAGCACCTCAACATCTCCTCCTCCTCCTCCACTGCAGGCCATGGTGCTTCTCTTGTGAACACTGCCAGGAACAGGCATGGAACAGCTCAGCTTTGACCCCTTCACCAACTCCCCCGCGCACTTCGCAACCCTTTCCTCGCCCCCCCTGCCCCAACCCCGCTAGGCCCACCCCGCTTTAGCGCGCGCAGCACCGCCGGCAGCACCGCCCCCTGGCTGCGCTAATACGCGGACCGGACCGTCCGTCACTCAGGGCTCCGCCTCGAAGGGGCGGAATCGAGGCGATTCGCAGCCAATCAGCGTGTGCAATGCGGCGCTGTCGCGACCAATCGGCTCTTTGTTTCTTCGAGGGTGCGGTGGTTGCCGCTGTTTCGGTGCTCGCTGTCCGCTGCCGGTGCAGGCTGTCGCCGTCGGTGCCGCGGTAGC
Source organism: Tricholaema leucomelas (assembly GCA_013400475.1). NCBI lineage: Eukaryota > Metazoa > Chordata > Aves > Piciformes > Lybiidae > Tricholaema lacrymosa > Tricholaema leucomelas. The sequence goes on along the minus strand of WAAF01006355.1, from coordinate 700,335 downwards.
CGCAACAGTCTGGCCCTGCCCTGCTATCATTGAGGATGAGCCCCCGCGCCGCCCAGCGCGCGTCCCGCCCTGCCCGCCCGAGTCCATTCATCTAGCGACTGGTGAGGGACGGGCCGCGACCTGCTGATGTGTCCGGAGCGGGAGCCGGGCCTGGGGGAGGGCAGGGTCATGAGTGGCCCTGCCGGAAGGGTCGGGACGGCGGTGTTGGGGTCTGTTTGAATGGGGAGAACCCCAGGCAAGAGAGCCGGGGAGGGTAAAGGGCATCCGGCCACATAGGATGGAAGGGGATCGACGTCGAGGCGGAAGAAAAGTGGCTCGGTCGCCTCTTGTTGAGACTCTGTCGCTCCTCTCTCCGCGGCTACGTGGACATGTGTAGTGGGGATAAGAAGGGCCACTTCACCTTCAGCTCGCCCCTGGCCTGTGTGCGGCTCTTGGAAGCACTTCAGACCTTGACTCTGGTCCTTTAGCTCGGAATTTGCGTTTCTGGCGTTCTGGGTCGTATTTGTCTGGCATTTGTTAGCAGCTGACAGTATTGGTGGCCTCGGGCAGCACCGTAAGCACCGGAGAGCTGACACCTCCTGGTTAAAAGCGACATCCCCATGCAGCTTTCTCACCGGCCAACCACCTGATCTATAAGTGCCCTTTTTGTTTTGCTGACGTGGTCGGTGTAGTTGTCTGTCTTCAGGGAAACTGACCGCAAACCAACCGAACAGAAGACCTCACCTAGCCACTTCTGGTCTGGATACTCTTCTGTAATGCCCCAACATAAGAGTTCCATTAGCCAAGTCACCTTTCCCGAGGCTGGGTGCAATGGGATGTAGTTTCATCGGGTGACATGCTAGAACACATTTGTGGGTCGTTCTGCTTGTCTCCAGGTTGTCTCTTCCCGTTCAACATCTAGACCAGGATGCCAGTGGGTCTGTAACTGCACTTGCACTGCTTTTGTCTATGTACAAATTCATCTTTTTGGGTGTCTGGGACTCTGTTCAGTTCCTGAGTGGAAGTAGTTTGGGCTATTCCTGGGTAAGCCAGTGGCAGTATTTCACAGCTCACTGTTTGTGTACTGTGATTCCTGACTAATAGATGTGCTCTGACGTCCTGTGGCTGCATTTAGCTACCGATGGGCCTCTGGAGGTTTTTTTTGGCAGACCTGGCTGCCTCTAATCGACAGTGCTTGTTAGCACTGTTAGGAGCAAATGGATTAGAGTTGTTGGATCACTAAATGTCTCAGCCTGATAAGAATTACGTTGCTGTGAAGAAGGAAGTTAGAGAAAGCCAGAGGAGAACCTCTAAAGGTCACCTGTGCCAGGGTGTATCTGTGGGAAGTGGTGGCCCAAGCCTAGTACTAGAATGAAGCAGCTTGGGTCTGCCAGAGCCCAGGAGGCATAGTGGGTATGGTGGAATGTGGCTTGTTTTAAAGCAAGCTGGTTTTCCTTCCTGGCTTTACTTCTAGGGCACATTTATTTACAACTCAAACAGGTTGCTTGTTGTCCAGCCTACCTTGAGAGCCTCTGTAGCATTTAGGTGTGGAGCTGTTGGAGGGTAGCAGAGCCCTGCAGAGGGACCTGGCCAGGCTGGATGGGTGGGCAAAGGCCAATGGGATGAGATTGAACAAGGCCAAGTGCAGGGTTCTACACTTTGGCCACAACAACCCCAAGCAGCACTACAGGGTGGGGACAGAGTGGCTGAGAGCAGCCAGGCAGAGAGGGAGCTGGGGGTGCTGGTGGAGAGGAGCTGAAGATGAGGCAGCAGTGCCCAGGCGGGCAGCAGAGGCAATGGCATCCTGGGCTGGCTCAGGAGCAGTGTGGCCAGCAGGACAAGGGAGGTTCTTCTGCCCCTGTGTTCAGCACTGCTCAGGACACATCTTGAGTGCTGTGTCCAGTTCTGGGCTCCTGAATTGAAGAGAGATGTTGAGGTGCTGGAAGGTGTCTGGAGAAGGGCAGCAAGGCTGAGGAGGGGCCTTGAGCACAGCCCTGTGAGGAGAGGCTGAGGGAGCTGGGGGTGTGCAGCCTGCAGAAGAGGAGGCTCAGGGCAGAGTGTGATTATGTGTATCCTATCTCTTCTGGAAATCATCTTGGATAGCAAAGCTCACTAACCCACCAGAAGTCCCTTGTAGGCAGCGCTGATATGCAAGAGAGATTTCTGGAGCTCCACAGTAGGAAGCTTCTGCCAGCTGTTAATTTTTCCCAGTGACTGAGCAAAATGTCAAGATTTCATGTCTGCCCTCTGCCCTTTGCAGGAAATGAAACCTGCCATCCTCAGCCTTGCTTGCTCAGGGGTTTGTTAGCTAGCTCTTAGAGGTGTGGGGAGTCAGGAGAGGTGTGACAGCTTTGATTATAGACATTACAGCAAGAAAGTGCCAAACCTTTACCTCTTTGTAGTAACTTCTTGAAAGAGACTGAGATGTCTGATACAGCCACAGCAGGCAGAGAGCTGCTTTTTCAGCTGTGGGACCTCTCTCTTTATAAGGTCACATCTGTCACACTGCTTCTTGAAGGGTGTCTGACAGCTATAATGCAGTGGTACTTTGCCTTGTCTGAGGAGAAGAGCTTAGTGAGAGGGCTCTCTGTACTTGCTTCCAGGAGGCAAGACACCACGAATGCTTCCTTGCTACTTGGGACTTGGTTCCAGGTTGGTTGTCATCTTTTAAACTTTGCTGGGCTGTGAACATGTGTGATAAGTTTGTGTCTCTGAGGGAAAACAGAGAGATCCACTTTTCAGGCACTGGGATGAGCTGCCCATGGAGGTGGTGGAGTCATCCACCCTGCATGTATTCAAAGGTCATTTGGAAGTGGTGCTGCTTAGGGATATGGTTTAAGGGGAATCTTTTAGAGTTCTAGGTTGGACTTGGTGGTCCTCAGGGTCTTTTCCAACCTGGATGTGTCTGTGATTCTATGATTCTGCTGCTGAAATAAGGCAGCTTTGCAAAGCATACTCTGGACACAGCTCCAGTTCTTCCATGTGGTGACTTTTGTTCTATAATGATGTTAATGAGTTTTTAGAAAGCTTCTGAAATTCCAAATGATACCTATTGTGTTACAGAAGTGTTGGCAAGGTGGTAACATTGATCTATGCATGGCTCTGATTAATTATAGCATTAGGAAGAAGCTGGCATTATCACATGAATAATGATTGGTGCTGAGGTGCCCACAGAAATTCTACAGATAAAAGCAGAGGTTCAGAAGGGCACCACATTCTTAGACATTTCAATATAGGCTGGATGTTAGGAGAAGTTGTTGGCAGAGAGAGTGATTGGCATTGGAATGGGCTGCCCAGGGAGGTGGTGGAGTTGCCGTCCCTGGAGGTGTTGAAGCCAAGCCTGGCTGGGGCACTTAGTGCCATGGTCTGGTTGATTGGCCAGGGCTGGGTGCTAGGTTGGGCTGGCTGAGCTTGGAGCTCTCTTCCAACCTGCTTGATTCTATGATTCATTTTAGATGCCAATCATTCAGCTTGGGCATCATGTACTGGAAGTACTGAAGTACTCAGTCTGGAGAGGAGAAGTCTCTGAGGTGACCTTGTTTTGGCCTTTCAGTATCTTAAGAGGGCCTACAAGAAAGCTGGGGAGGGACTTTTTAGGCTGTCAGGGAGTGGTAGGGTTGGGGGGGATCTAGAAATGAGTAGATTCAGACTGGATGTTAGGTAAAAGTTCTTCCACATGAGAGTTCACTTAGTGCCATGGGTTAGTTAATTGGAAGGTGTTAGGTGATAGGTTGGACTCGATGATCATAGAGGTCTTTTCCAACCTGGTTCATTCTGTGATTCTGTGTGATGAGAGCCTGGCAGGGGTTGCCCAGGGAGGTGGTGGAAGCCTCATCCCTGGAGGTGTTTAAGGCCAGGCTGGATGAGGCTGTGGACAGGCTGCTCTAGTGTGAGGTGTCCCTGGGCATGGCAGGGAACTTGGAACTGACTGATGCTTGTGGTCCCTTCCAGCCCTGACTGATTCTGTGGTTCTGTAAGTAAGCCTTTGGACAACATAAACTGTTTTCACACAGGCGTGAGCATCGACTGATCTAGGGTAGGGTGTCCCTGCCCATGGCAGGGGGCTGGAACTAGGTGATCCTTATGGTCCCTTCCAACCCCACCATTTTAACGCTTCAGAGTTTCACTCGAGGGCCTCCTCTGTATTTAAAACCAGTCAGGTGTTGTAACAATAGAAGTGCATGCTGTTGGCGTTGCCAGTCTTTGTTGTGGAGGGTTGAATACTTAATCTACACCTTCTGTCTCAAAACCCAAGGTTTTGTACTGCTACAGCATCCAGTGTTGCAGTGTTTGTAATAAGGGAGGGCTGGGTTAGATGACTTAGAGAACAACAATCCAGCAGCGTCAGATTTCACATAGCTGCAGTAAATGTC
>WAAF01006355.1:632109-695151 GCA_013400475.1 Tricholaema leucomelas | reverse complement strand
GAAGTTGTTGGCAGAGAGAGTGATTGGCATTGGAATGGGCTGCCCAGGGAGGTGGTGGAGTTGCCGTCCCTGGAGGTGTTGAAGCCAAGCCTGGCTGGGGCACTTAGTGCCATGGTCTGGTTGATTGGCCAGGGCTGGGTGCTAGGTTGGGCTGGCTGAGCTTGGAGCTCTCTTCCAACCTGCTTGATTCTATGATTCATTTTAGATGCCAATCATTCAGCTTGGGCATCATGTACTGGAAGTACTGAAGTACTCAGTCTGGAGAGGAGAAGTCTCTGAGGTGACCTTGTTTTGGCCTTTCAGTATCTTAAGAGGGCCTACAAGAAAGCTGGGGAGGGACTTTTTAGGCTGTCAGGGAGTGGTAGGGTTGGGGGGGATCTAGAAATGAGTAGATTCAGACTGGATGTTAGGTAAAAGTTCTTCCACATGAGAGTTCACTTAGTGCCATGGGTTAGTTAATTGGAAGGTGTTAGGTGATAGGTTGGACTCGATGATCATAGAGGTCTTTTCCAACCTGGTTCATTCTGTGATTCTGTGTGATGAGAGCCTGGCAGGGGTTGCCCAGGGAGGTGGTGGAAGCCTCATCCCTGGAGGTGTTTAAGGCCAGGCTGGATGAGGCTGTGGACAGGCTGCTCTAGTGTGAGGTGTCCCTGGGCATGGCAGGGAACTTGGAACTGACTGATGCTTGTGGTCCCTTCCAGCCCTGACTGATTCTGTGGTTCTGTAAGTAAGCCTTTGGACAACATAAACTGTTTTCACACAGGCGTGAGCATCGACTGATCTAGGGTAGGGTGTCCCTGCCCATGGCAGGGGGCTGGAACTAGGTGATCCTTATGGTCCCTTCCAACCCCACCATTTTAACGCTTCAGAGTTTCACTCGAGGGCCTCCTCTGTATTTAAAACCAGTCAGGTGTTGTAACAATAGAAGTGCATGCTGTTGGCGTTGCCAGTCTTTGTTGTGGAGGGTTGAATACTTAATCTACACCTTCTGTCTCAAAACCCAAGGTTTTGTACTGCTACAGCATCCAGTGTTGCAGTGTTTGTAATAAGGGAGGGCTGGGTTAGATGACTTAGAGAACAACAATCCAGCAGCGTCAGATTTCACATAGCTGCAGTAAATGTCACCCTACTGGGGTCAGTGTCAGGTGGGCAGGGCTGCATTTCTAGCTAGGAGCAAACTTGGTATTCTTTCAATGTGTGGTTTATTCTTCACAGCACTCTGGTGTCTAGTGAGACTGAAGCTCAGGTGCTTGAAAGAAGTCTTCTGTAGGCTCCTGATTGTGTCGTTGTACTGGCACATTTTGGCACCTGCACTTACTTCTTCTGAATCATTTTCTCTTATGTAGGTGTGTATCTGTGCAAGGGAGGGTGAGACACGGGGCATGGCTGCACTGCTTCCTTGGGTGGTGGTGCCTGACAAATTAGTTGATTTTATTATAGGACTCCTCTGACTAATCTTTATTTTCTTCTTACTTGTTTGCAGCACTAATAGCAATGCCTTGATGGTGGATTATATTTAAGGTGTGCTTTACAAGGCATATGCAAAATTTGTTCTTCCACAGCATAGTTGTATTGCTTAGTGACATCCCAATGAGATGGAAAGTGAGAAACTGGTCTGAGGATAACAGCACTTGTGATGTTTTTCCAATAGATCTCCATATATGTGTTTTTTTAGTTGTGATAAAAAGTGATGTGATGGTTTGGGTGTTACCTGCCCCCACACACTTCAGAAAATCACCCAGACCAGACTCAGCCAAACTGGAAATTAGACTGCCCCCAGGTCCTTTTCCTCAGGGCTGCTCTCAGCCATTCATCTAAAACAAAGAAGTGAATCCTTATGCAGGTCGCTGATCCACTGCCTAATGTAACTTCTGTTGTGAACTTCTGTTGAAACCCATTCCTCCTTCTGCTGTCATTACAAATGCCTGGGGAAAATCAGCCAACCCTTGCCACATTGCACCTGTACTTGCAAGCAGTCGTTTGCTCTGCATTTAATGTGCTAGTGTTGTTGCTTACTAATCTGTTCTGCTTTCTTCTCTTTCAGGTCTCCCTTGCAATTATGGAGTTTTAGGAGAATAAAGTAGTGTGGAGGGGGAATCCCCCTCTGCACGCTTGAGGTAGCCCGGCTTGGGATTTTCTATGGACAAGACTATTTGTTATATAAGATGGTGAAATAAGACTTGTAAAAGTATATCTATTTCTAAGTCTTTATTTGGTGAAGTGCCAAACACAGCAGTACCAAGCTTTCTGATGGCAGCTCAATAAAACTGGACTTAGGTCTGTGGGATTACGAATCCTGTAAGGCACTGCATTGTGCACCGAATCGGAGTGCCTTGGCACACTTCAGGGGTTGTTCCCCTTGAGGAGAGGAGCAGCTGCAGAAGGGAAGATGACTTCTCTCTTGCCAGACTGCACTTCAAAGTGTCGATCTCTACAGCATGCTTTGGATGTCATTTCTGTAGTCACCAGAGGAAGCGAAGGGCAGATCAAGGCCTTTCTGTCTTCTTACTGCTACAATGCTGCCACTATCAAGGATGCCTTTGGGAGAAATGTTATACATCTTGCTTCATCTTGTGGCAAAAAAGGTGTGCTGGACTGGCTGGCTGAGACCAAAGGAGTCGATCTCTTGGCAAAAGACAAAGAGTCTGGTTGGACAGCTTTGCACAGGAGTATATTTTACGGATACATTGACTGTGTGCTCTCCTTGCTGAAGGTGAGTGGTCTGCAACTGCAGTTGGCTTCAATTTCTGCAGTCTCTAGGATTGTATTGGCTACATCAAAGTGAGCTTTTAAACTTGGCTAAAAACCTCTTGAGGGATATCTTAATAGTGCATTTAGATCACAGTGCATCAATGTGCTTGAAGATTGTCCCTGTGTTCAGAGAAGATGTTGTCTTTGCCCCTGCAGAAATCAGCACTGAATGGGGATCTCTGATTAATTGTGGACCTGAAGACTGGTTTGTGTGAATGATATCAGGGTCAGCATCTTAAAAGTGGAGAGTAAATCAGGCTAAAGCACTGATTTGGCATCTCTGATTAATTGTGGACTTGAAGATTGGTTTGTGTGAATGATGTCAGGATCTTAAAAGTGGAGAGTAATCAGGCTGAAGATGCTCTCAAGATAGACTCTTCAGTAATTGTCCCAGTTAGTGCTTTTAAGGAACATAAAATAACAAAAGCTTAAATGGAGTTATAATTAGAAATGAATCATACACTTGAGGGAGAAGGACTTCAAGATCCAGAGCACCTCATGAAGTGAATCCCTATTTCATTCTGTGATGGTTTGGATGTTATCTGCCCCCCCCTCCCCCCCCTTTAGAAATCACCCAGACTAGACTCAGCCAGCTCTGGAAATTGAATGAAGCTTGTATTTACAGCTTAGCAGAATATACAATAGATAGTTAGAATAGATACAGTTATAGAGAGAAATATACAAGGTAAAGGGGAATACAGAAACACCACAGCCCTCCCAGAAACCCCAGGAGGAGCTCCCAACTGCCCTTCCACCTTCTCCCACCCCTCTCTACCTTACCCCAGATGTTGCCTTGTGCCCAGGAAAGAATGGAGGGTTGTCCAGGGGGGTTAGGAAGCAAATGGATTAATCAGAGAGACGAAAGGTGACGTTAGAGAGATGCAGCCCAGAGCCCGGATAGAGAGCAACTCCCTTACCTATGTTTGGATTCTTGCTCTTGTACCTCTCAGCAAGCCTATGAGCGAAGTAGACATCACCACTGTTTCCCTTTCACAGCCTGTGATCTAGTTCTTCTCACCAACACATTCTAGCTAGCTTCAAACTAGCACACATTCATACACAACCAGGGCTTTTGCTCAGTCTCCTTGTTCATTGCTTGCAACTGCTGTTTCTTCTCTACCACTCAGCAAGTTGTGTCTATTCTTGATTGAATCATAGAACCAAGCAGGTTGGAAGAGACCTCCAAGCTCATCCAGCCCAACCTAGCACCCAGCCCTGGCCAATCAACCAGACCATGGCACTAAGTGCCCCAGCCAGCTTTTTCTTGAGCACCTCCAGGGACTGCTCTTCCTTCACTTCCTTCTGCCCTAACTGCAGCAAAGGAAGAGCTGTATGTGGCTGAAATATTTGGGGTCCCTTTAGCCACCAAAAAAAGAGAAATAGTTGCGTTTCAGTTGCTCAAATTAAACCTTTAAGGCAGAGAATTTTCCATTTTAATCTCAGCCTTTTAAAATTGCAAGGATTAGCTGTTTGTAAATGTAAACCTTTCTGGTCTTAAGAAAAGTGGTTGTGGCTGCAGTATTGAAGTTCTGCTAACTGCTCAATGTGCGTTTCCTGTGCTGCACCCTTACCCAGCGAGGAGGTTTGCAGTGCACTGGACAAAAGCAGGTGTCTGTATGAGACTGGAATGTGATTGTGTATCCTAGAGACCTGGAAGCTGTGCATGTGATAGGTGAAAAAGTGGTCTGTTTCTCCAGATACAATATACTTCTTGTCATTTGCATAATTGAGTGAGGTTTTGCTGGTGGCGCTGCTGAGAATCTCCTAAGAAGCAGAATGAAACAGCCCACAGAGAGTCCTCTGCCTCCCAGTTCCTTCACTGCAGTCTCTCTGCTGTGCTGTGTTACAAAAGGGCTATGCTCTGGAGGTATTATAGCATCAACAAGAAGGGATTATAGACTAGGATTACAAAAGAGCTGAGCTAGAAAGAGCTCTCTGGAGGTTGTTTAGTCCCACCCCTCACGCTCAGGGAAGGTCAGCTAGAGCAGATTCCCAGCACTGTGTCCAGCTGGACTTCGACTGGAGACTCAGGCAGCTCTGTTCCAATGTTTTAATGCCAGTGCAGTAAACCCCAGCTATTTATTATACATGTTGATAAGAAGTGCCCTCCCCTCCAAGCCTGGACCTTCTCTTGGGTAAGCAAGTCAGCTCTTACAGCCTGACCCTAGCACTCCAGCTGTGGCTTGCCAGTGCTGAGTAATGTCTGCTGGCAGCACTCCCACATGCAGCCCTGGGTGATGCTATCTCTCCATTCTTGGCTGTGAGGACACATTGCTGGCTTGTGGTCAACCAGGAGCCACAGGTCCTTTTCTGCCAAGCTCCTTTCTACCCAGCTGGCCTCCAGCTGTATTGGAGCACTGGATTTTTTCCTCCCAAGGGCCAGGATTGCATTCCCCTTTGCCACACTTCATGAGGTCCTTGTCAGTCCGTTGCCTGTTGAGGTCTGTGAATGACAGCACAAGCCTCTGGCTCACAGGCTGGTCCTGATCTTGCATCATCACTGGCCTTGCTGAGGGTGTACTCTGTCCTGTCATACAGGTCATTGGTGAAGTGTTTTGGCCTCAGAATCAACCCCTGGGGTGTTGAGCTAGTGTGGATGACAGACTTCGGTTCTGGGCTGGAGGCAGTTGTGGCTTACTCCCAGACTTATCTAAACACAGGTTTTGCCCCTCAGCAGCTGGGGTTTGCTTTTACAAATTCAGACCACATGAATATTGCTGCAGCTTCTCTTTCGCTTGTAGCTGCTTACTCAGCTGCCAAAGAGAGGAATGTGCAGCTGAGTGATAACTCATAAAAATAGGTTGCTCTTCCTGTCATGTAGTGAACTAACATCAGCGCTCCGCTGGTAGAGCTGCCTTGAGCATTTGGGAAGTGTTTGATGCTCTTCTGGCTTTTGCAGCTAAAGGTGCAGGTTACAGTCCCTCCTTCAGATGTGGCTAGCTGCCCTGTCATGCTTCAGTGATTGTATTCCCTCCAGTTTGCCATGTCATGTGTGTGAGGTTCTGTACCTTTTCCTTTATGTTAGCTGCTGTGCTCTGCTTGAGGACATCTGCAGCACTTCTCTCCAGGGCTGTATGGGGAATACTCGACTCCCTTAAGCCAGTGCTGGCGTAGCAGTACTTCTGTGTTGAGAAGATGCTTTATAGAGAATATCCCTAGCCCTGAGTTCTAAAGAGTGACCTCGGGGGAAGCTGCTGGCAGGAGAAGGTGAAGTGAGAGGGTGGCTGGTTTTGAATGGCTGCCATGTGCTGTGTGATATGTAAGGATGAAGAGCAAAGGCTTCCTGTTAAAAATGCTGAGTTGTAAATGGAGGTAGTCTAGAAAAAGTGGCCTGTTCACCTGCCCTTGCTGCTGGGCAAGAGCGGAGCTTGGGGTCTGCTGCAGCCATCCCTACGTTAGTCCTTTGCAGCAGATGAACTGGCTCTAAATCGTAGCTGGAATTGCATTTCCCAAGAAATTCCATATGAAGGCATTCCTCACCCTGCCCCTTCTGCCCTTCCAGCAAACTGTGAACATTACAGGGGCAGGTCTAGGCTGGATGTTAGGAGGAAGTTGTTGCCAGAGTGATTGGTATTGGAATGGGCTGCCCAGGGAGGTGGTGGAGTTGCCATTGTGGAGGTGTTCAAGCAGAGCCTGGATGTGGCACTTAGTGCCATGGTCTGGTTGATTGGCCAGGGCTGGGTGCTAGGTTGGGCTGGATGAGCTTGGAGGTCTCTTCCAAACTGCCTGATTCTATGATTGTGTGATTTGGCTTGTTAAAGGTTTTGCCTTGCTTACTTCAAGCTGTGGAGTTGGATTTTAACTTCTTTTGTCCTCCTCTCCTTCTCTTGCAGCACGGCGTTAGTCTGTATGTGCAGGATAAAGAAGGCTTATCAGCCCTGGATCTTGTGATGAAAGATAGGCCAATCCATGTGGTCTTCAAGAAAACTGGTAAGAAATCAAATAGCTTCAATTCTATTTTACAAGGGGATATGTTTCAGCAGTGTGTTAATGTATGCAGCAGTGTGGACTGTTTTCTGTTTCTCACTAGGACTGTGTGGTTTTGAGATGGTTAAAGGTAGAGATTAACTAATGCCATAAAACAGCAGGTGCAGAATCTTCACAGTAGACACAGAATGCACATGTAGCAAAAATGAAGGACTGATGACTGACTGAGAGGTGTAAAAACAACAAAGCAGGTGGTAACATGGGTAACCCAGAGAGGTTGCTGTTAATTCAAGTTATCAGAGAGACTTCAACGTCACTGAAGTGGATTAAGTGGATTAAGACCACTTCTGTGTCTTCTGTGGAAAGGGGGAAAATATGTTCTTCTCCAGACTGAACAGCCCCAAGGCTCTCATATCTCTCTCCATGTGCTCAAGTCCCCCAGTCATTCTTGTGGCTCTTTGCTGGACTCTCTCCAGCAGGTCCCTGTCCCTCCTGAACTGGGGAGCCCAAAACTGATCACAGTACTCCAGATGTGATCTCAGCAGGGCAGAGTAGAGGAGAAGGACTTACCTAGCCCTGCTGGACACACTTTTCCTGATGCACCTCAAGATCCCATTGGCTCTCTTGACCACAAGGGCACATCGCTGGCCCATGCAGAGCTTGCTGCCCACTAGGACTCCAAGGCCTTTCTCTCCAGCAGACTAACCCCCAACCTGTACTGGTGCCTGCTGTTCCTCCTCCTGAGGTGCAGTACCCTGTACTTGTCCTTATTGAACTTCATGAGGTTTGCCTTTGCCCAGCTCTCAGCCTGTCGAGATCTCATTGGGTGACAGCACAGCCTAGCAGGGAGTCAGCCACCCCTTCCGGTTTTGTATCATCAGAACGTTTGCCTGTTCTGCAGCTGGAAGACATCTCTAAGTCATGCTGATTGTCTGTACATTAGTGTGGAAATACTTTGTCACAGCACTCTTTCTCCTAAGTATTTTTGAAATTCCCTTTGGGGTAAACCCCAGCTTTCCCCTTGCAGTTTTGAGTAGAAGCAGCAGGAGTTGCTTTCCAAAGTCAGTCCGTAGCAGAGTGGTGAACGTACAAGCTGCAGAGAGAATTTGTTCCGTTGCAGATCCCACAGAAGTTTACACCTGGGGAAGCAATATAAATTTTACTTTGGGTCACGGTGGTCAGCAGGGTAAACATCATCCTGAGCTGGTGGACCTCTTCCCTAGAAATGGAGTCTACATCAAACAGGTATACTCAGTGCTTCTCCGTGAGCTTGGCTGGGTGGCTGAGGGGGAGCAAAGGCCTGAAGATGGGAGCAAAGTCTGATAATGTGCATGGAGCCGGCGGGGGGAAGTGTGGCCTGTGGCTTCTTGTTGGGTTTGCTTTTGCTGGTTTGTTCTTTGTGTTTTGAGAGCAGCATTTGCTGTTAAGCACACTTCCTGGAGCAGGAATTGTGTCTCTAAGAGTTTCTTGGGATTTGGGTTTAAGAGTGTTTGAGACTTGAAAGTACAACTTGAGCAAACATTCCGGGCAGGCAGTCTGTGCTGCAGCCATAACCTGTTTCCTTCAGCTCCTCGGAGGCAGTATCACTGCCCTTAAGAATCAATCTTTTGAGCTTCTATTTGCCTGCAGGGCAATACTTGAACTTACTTTATTAAATACAATCCCTAAGTCTCTTCAAGTAAGTTAAGGCAGCACAGGAGAATTTAAAGCCCCTGTTTTGTGTTCCTTCTGACTTGATTTGCCTATCCTCTGCTTTTACTGTAGTATCTTACTCAGATGTTCATGAATAGATCTTTATTAAAGCTGAGCTAGCTTTGACAGGTGTTTTCAGATTATCCAGGAAAGCTGATTTTCCCTGTACTGCCTGTTCTCCACTCCTGTTTTGCCCTTTCTTTCAGGTGGTACTCTGCAAATTCCACTCTGTGTTCCTCTCCCACAAAGGTCAAGTCTATACGTGCGGACATGGACAAGGAGGACGCTTGGGTCATGGTGATGAACAAACGTGCCTGGTATGCTGTCCTCTGCTGTCTCCTCTAGTCTAGCATCATGTTTCCTTTATTTCCAGTAGTAAATCTCATGCAGAATTACAGTTTCTGTGAGTGTACTATGAAAAGGAGTTTGCTGTTGACAGCAAAGAAACACCCTTGGTCCTTGTGACAGAACAGAAAGATTCCTCTGCAGCACTGCTAGTGAGGTGGCAGAGGAAGATGCTCAGAGGGCTGCAGCAGCTCTGCTATGAAGACAGGCTACAAGAGCTGGGGCTCTGCAGCCTGGAGAAGTCTTTGAGGAGACCTTGGAGTGGCCTTCCAGGATCTGAAGAGCCTACAGGAGGGCAGGGGAGGGAGTATTGAGAAGGTCTTGTCATGACAGGACGAGGAGGAAGGGGTTTGAAGTGGCAGAGGGGAGATTGAAAGTGGATGTTAGGAAGAAGTTGTTTGCAGTGAGGATGGTGAAACACTGGCATAGATTGAGGGTGCTGAGACACTGGCACAGGTTGCCCAGGGAGGTTGTGGAGCACAGAAGCACAGAATGTGATCTTTGATCCCATTCTTTGCTTCTGTGCTCCACAACTTCCCTGGAGGTGTTCAAGACCGGGTTGGATTAGGCCTTGAGCAACCTGTTCTAGTGGGAGGTATCCCTGCCTATGGCAAGGGGTTGGAAGTGGCTAAGCTTTGAGGTCCCTTCCAGCCTAAACCATTCTGTGATTCTATCAGTAATATTTGTCCTGAAGGTAGCAGTTTCCAGCCTGATTTTGGAGCAGGTAGTTTGCAGATCACTTCCCCTGACATCAAAGGTGCATTTGGAGCAAAAGCAGGTTGGTTTATTGCATGGAATGCAGTAACTATGGTATTGAATGTTCAGATGCATTTATTCTGTAGCTCAGTATTGGATCATATCTTTGTGTAACTCTAGTTTCATAGCTGGCTACTGTTCAGTATTGAACTAACAAAGGTTCCTGTACTCTTATGTTTTCCAGGTTCCAAGACTTGTGGAAGGCTTAGCTGGCCATCAGTGCTCTCAGATAGCTGCAGCTAAGGATCACACTGTTGTGTTAACAGAAGATGGATATGTTTACACGTTTGGTTTAAACACTTTCCATCAATTGGGTATTCTTCCTCCTCCTGCTAGCTGCAATGTTCCTAGACAGGTAAAATTACATCAGCCAGAGCTGAACTGTTTTAACAGAAAGTAAAATGTGGCGATTGTGTCAGTAACTTTCAAACTTTTTCAGGGCAGTGAAGGCCAGTGTGAGGTCTGCTAAAATCTTGATTCTGTGTCATCATACACCTCAGTCTTAAGTACCTAACTGTGTCCTGATAAATGCCTCAGTTTGTAACCTGAACTGTGCTCAACTCTGTAGTGCTAAGCATGGTGCAAGATACAATAGCCAAACCCCTTTCCTTCCTGTAGCTGAAATGATGTAGAAGTCATAGGTATGTGTTAGCTGAGATTCATCCTCTTTGCTCCCTTTGAACCACTGGCTGATGGCTCTCAGGCTGTGTCCATCTCTGAGAGCAGTTAGTTCTGGACTCATAGTAGTTCTGGACTTGCAATGACAGGACAAGGGGTAATGGGTTTAAACTGGCAGAGGGGAGATTCAGACTCAGTGTTAGGAAAGGGTTCTTCTTTGGCTCTCTAATATGTATCTTGAGCAGTCTTGTTCAACATTTTGCATGCAAATAGTGCCTGAGGAGATTCTGATCAGATAATGCAAAAAGCTGAGCTGGTTGTGGCAGTAGTGCACCAGAGCACCATTGCCAAACTCCTGGACTGGCCCTGCCTTACTCAACTGTGTGTGGATTGATACCAGTGCTTCATCCTGAATGACTTTAGGAGTTCAATGTTGTCAGAAGTCTGTACATGTGAAATTTACTCCTTGCTGCCTAATATTAAGATGTACCTTTGGATTTGTGCTCAGGTTCAGGCAAAAAACGTGAAAGGTAGAGTGGTGACTGGAGTGGCTGCGGGCAGATTCCACACAGTGTTGTGGACGAAGGAAGCAGTGTATACCATGGGGCTGAACGGCGGCCAGCTAGGTAAGGTAGAAGCCTGCTGAAAGCAAAACCCAGCCCTTGAAAGAGCTTATTTTGTTACCTGCTTCTCACACCAGCAGCCTGCTGAAAGCTCTCTCTTCTCTCTCTGAGCAGCCTGATGACAACGTCCCTCCACACTTTTGTTTACTGGCTTTCATTCTTTTCACAGTTGGAAATGGTGGGACCTAGTCAGACTTGGCTCTGTGTTTAAACTCTTGATCGTTCCTTTGCCTTCCATTGTGTGGTCTGGCTGCTGAAGGCTGTCAGGAAACTGTTGCTGTGTGTGTGGCAGGTTACCCCGCGGCGTGGTGCCTCTTGCCAGCGTTCTGGCTGCTACTGCCCGCAGTGAGGTGTAAATGAACATTGACCACCCAGGCCTTTAGCCTTCCCTCACCACACACTGTCAACATTCTACTGATAACTTTTTCCATGCTAGCTTTTTAAATCGAATCACAGAATGTCAGGGGCTGGAAGGGACCTCCAAAGCTCATCCAGTCCAACCCCCCTGCCACTGCAGGCTTCATCCAACCTGGCCTTGAACACCTCCAGGGAAGGAGCATCCACAAGCAGCCTGGGCAGCTGTTCCAGTGTCCTTACCTCGTGTGCATTACTTCATGTGTTGCATGTCAGATGTTTTCTGGTGTTTGTGGCCAGCTAACAAGTCTGTGTGGTGCCTCTCTTGTCTCATTACTTGGAAGATGACCTTTGTCAGTACCTAAAAGGTCTTTTAGAACATAAAGGCTCTTCAGCAGTAGTGTAGGAAGGGGTCCTTTAGATGCGTGATGTGTGGAGTAACAAATCATGGCTTTGGGGTGCATTTGTGTTTTCTAGGTTACCTGCTGGACCCCAATGGAGAGAAGTGTGTGACTGCTCCTCGCCAGGTGTCTGCTCTGCACCACAAAGACATCTCCGTGTCCTTGGTGGCCGCCAGTGACGGCGCTACAGTCTGCGTGACTGACAGAGGAGATATCTATTTACTGGCAGACTACCAGTGCAAAAAGATGGCTTCAAAGTAGGTCTACCTCTTAGACTCAGTCATGGAAGTTTCACACTTGGAAGCTATTTTAAAATGCCTTTTTTGGTGCATAAAGTAACAATAAATCACAGAAGCACAGCACCATGCAGGCTGGCACAGCGCCTCAGGAGCACCAAGTCCAACCCGGAACCCTGCTCTACAAGATTCCCCTTAAACCATAGCCCCAAGCACCACATCCAAACCACCCTGAAACACATCCAGGCTGGGTGACTGCACCACCTCCCTGTGCAGCTCATTCCAGTCCCTGACCACTTTCTCTGGGAAAAACTTTTTCTTAACGTCCGATCTAAACTTCCCCAGGCTCAGCTTGCACCAGTCCCTCTTGTTCTGTCTCCAAGGCTTCAAGGAGACCTTGGAGTGGCCTTCCAGTATCTGAAGGGTACCTACAGAAAGGCTGGGGAGGAACTATTGACAAGGTCTTGTAATGACAGGATGAAGAGGAATAGGTTTAAACTGGCAGAGGGGAAATTCAAACTGGATGTTAGGAAGAAGTTGTTTGCAGTGAGGGTGGTGAGACACTGGCACAGGTTGCCCAGGGAGGTATTCAAGGCCAGGTCAGATGAGGCCTTGAGCAACCTGGTGTAGTGGGAGGTGTCTCTGCCTGTAGCAGGGGTTTGGAACTGGACGATCTTTGAGGTCCCTTCCAACCTAAACCATTCTATGATTCTATGTTATTAAGGGTACTTTAGGTTGCAGGGGGCGAGCTTGCAATCTAATTGACCCTCACTAACATGAGGACATCATCTGGTCCATGTGCTAAAACCTGGCTGTAGAACCTGTTCAAGCAATGACCCATGACTCAGAAATGTAAGGAGCTATTTGATGGGTTTCTCTCTTAATGAGTTGGCAGTAAGAGATTAGAAGAGGTAATTAGCATTTTCCCCAGCTAACTCCTAGTTGGCTTTTTAGCTTCACTTCCAATTCTAACAGTATTTATTGAAATGTTGTGGCTTAATGACTGCTTTACACTTTGTTCTCTCCATGGCTGTAAGGTAGGTGCTGGTAGTTGGAGCAACTTACTGCTACTACTGCTGTGCTCTTACACTGAGAAACGGAAAGAGGATAAGGTGCATAGCTTTGATCAGGTAAAAAGCAAAACCCACCAAAAAGCTGAGAAGTGGCCAGTAGGATGGCATAGGCCTTTAGATTCAGACAGCAAAATTACTTTTGTAATTCTGGGTTTTGGAATGCTGAAGATGAAAGCAGCTTTGCTTTTCAGTGTGCTAACAGGTATTTGTTAGTAGTTACGACAGCAATGCCAGCGGGGAGAAGCTGAAGTGATCCTTCAGTGGCACTACCTCAGCTGAGTGTTTTTTCACTCCTCTAAGTGAAAAGGTTAACTGTCATAGAAGCAACATAAGTACTCAATGAAGAAATATCAGTTTAACATTTTGTGTTCTTCCAGGCAACTGAACCTTAAAAAGGTTCTTGTTAACGGGGGCCGTTTGGAATACAAGGTGGATACTCAGCATCTTAAAGAAAATGGGGGGCAGAAGATTTGCATCCTGGCACTGGATGAAGCTGGAAGAGTAAGTTGTGTCCCTAGAAATCATAGTGCCATAGCAAGCTGCATGTTGCTGAATCAAACTGGAAACACAAGACAGGACAAAGTCGTGTGTGGGAGTTACCCAGCTCGTTTCTGCAGAGCTGCTAGGGGGTTTCTTGGTTTAATGTCACTCTTCTTCAAGGCCCCTGGCAAGACTCCTGGAGTGCTGTGCACTGGTTTTATATTTGTGAACATTGAAGGGCTTTTTGGTGAATCACAGAGTCATAGAATCAAGCAGGTTGCTAGAGACCAAACTCAGCCAGCCCAACCTAGCACCCAGCCCTAGCCAATCAAACAGACCGTGGCACCAAGTGCCTCACCCAGCCTCCTCTTCAACACCTCCAGGGATAGGGACTCCACCACCTCCCTGGGCAGCCCATTCCAATGCCAGTCACTCTTTCTGGCAACAGCTTCCTCCTAACATCCATCCTGAACCTACCCTGGCACAGCTTGAGTCTTAGGGCCTCTAAGAAAGCTGGGGAGGAGTTGTTAGTGGGCTGCCTTGCAGCAGGTGTCTGAGATTGGCGAGTTTGGAGGCGTTGCTGAAAAGCAGATGTTCTGTAGAGCAGATCTCCCTTCTGTTGGTGAAGGGTTACAGCTAAGCCCGGTGAGTGTTTCAGTACTTCTAGGTAAGTGTAGACACTGTTTTGTCTTTCATCTGGAGCGCTGTAGCCTCTGTTCTCTTCCCTCGCCCTTCCGGAGCGAACAGGTCCTAGGGAGGTTTGTAGCTTTTATCTTCTCCAGAGCTGCTCTCTGCGCGACTTGGGCCTTCGCTGCCACCTAGCGGTGCTTACAAAGCAAACATCACAGACTCGAGCAGGTTGGAAAAGGCCTCCGAGAGCTTCAAGTCCAACCTGTCACCCAGCACCATCTAATCAAGTAACCCATGACGCTAAGTGCCTCATCCAGGCTTTTTTAAACACTCCCAGGGATGCTGACTCCACCTCCCCGGGCAGCCCATTCCACTACCAATCACTCTTGCTGTGAAGACCTTCTTCTTAGGATCCAGCCTGAACCAGCCCTGGCACAGCTTGAGCTGTGTCCCCTTGTTCTGTTCCTGGGTGCCTGGCAGCAGAGCCCAACCCCACCTGGCTACAGCCTCCCTTCAGGTAGCTGCAGACAGCAATGAGCTCTGCCCTGAGCCTCCTCTTCTGCAGGCTGCACACCCCCAGCTCCCTCAGCCTCTCCTCACAGGGCTGTGCTCCAGGCCCCTCCCCACCCTTGCTGCCCTTCTCTGGACACCTTCCAGCACCTCAACATCTCTCTTGGATTGAGGGTCCCAGAACTGGACACAGCAGGCAAAATGTGGCCTGACCAGTGGCCAGGGGCAGTCTAGTCACATTCTGTGATTCTGTGCTCCACAACCTCCCTGGAGGTGTTCAGGACCAGGTTGGATGAGGCCTTGAGAGACCCGTTGTAGTGGGAGATGTCCCTGCCTGTGGCACAGGGGAGTTGGAACTGGCTGAGCTTTGAGGTCCCTTCCAACCTAAACCATTCTATGATTGTCTTCCTCTTCTTATATGCCACTTTCAGATGCACATCCTTGTCCTTTGGTGTGTGATCTATAATTGCTGGTCTGTAATGATGGTTTCCTTTCCTCTGCAAACCTGCTCTTCAGGTGTTCTGCTGGAAGTCATCTAACAACGGGCTGAGGCAGTGCCGCTGGGTGTACGGCCGGCAGGTCTTCATGTCCGACATCGCTCTGAACGGCAACGAGATCATGTTTGTCACACAGGATGGTGAAGCCTTCACAGGGAAGTGGCTGGAAGAAGGGAAAAAAGTCTCAGAAAAGAAAGGTAAGCTGTGGTTTCTTAGTGGTTTTGAAGTGCTTCAAATGGATATAAAAGTTTAATGGAACCTTCGTAGTCTATGCGGCTATTACATGGGGAGTTTCCCACCTGCAGTCCTGGGTGCAGTTGTGGAGCCCCCAGCACAAGGGGACAGCACAAGGACCAGGTTGGATGAGTCCTTGAGCAACCTGTTCTAGTGGGAGATGTCCCCTGTCCAGCAGAGGGTTGGAACTGGCTGAGCTTTGAGGTCCCTTCCAACCTAAACCAATCTATGATTCTGCACATCACATAATAGTTCCCTTATTACAGAGGCACCAAACTCCTTATAGCAGCCTGACCTGGTGCTGCCATATCTTTGTCAGCACTGCCTTTTTTTTTCTGCTTATTGCTCTTCTTTTGTAGCTTTAGTATCTCCTAGGAAACTTCAGAAACCAGACCTAGTTGAATGCTCATTGCTGATTTGTAATGAAATGTTCACTGAAAGGTTTGAATGTGTGATGAGTTGTGTCCATCTGTTCAGTTATCCAGCTCATGAAGAGCAATCCAGCACTCAGAGGATTTCACTTATTTTCAGTAGCACTTTGTACCTTTGGGTATAATTGAAACAGATAGAATCTGAAGTCTGGAGGCAGTTGTCAGGTAAAGCAGATGGGATACCTGATGGCACAAGGAGGTCCCTCTGGTACTGATGCTCTTATTCCAGAAGAGGTTGCACTGGATCTTGGATGTGTTTGCACCTACATGAAGAAGTGACCTGTGGATAAAATCTCTGCTCTATATAAAAGCTTATTCTTAAAATCTCTTCCTGCATGTCAGTGAAGTGAGCTGAAATCTGCAGCATTATGTAGTCTCATCCAGTGTTGGACTTTGAGGGACATTGATGGACTTCATTTTGAGTACTTCAGTTTTGTGCTCCTCAGTTGAAGAGGGGCAGGAATCTGCTGGAGAGGGTCCAAGGGAGGGCTATGAGGATGATGAGGGGACTGGAGCAGTGCCTGATGAGGAGAGGCTGAGGGACCTGGGGCTGCTTAGTCTGGAGAAGGGAAGACTGAGAGGGGATTTAATCAATGTCTGTAACTATCTGAGGGCTGGGGGTCAGGAGGGGGGGACAGGCTCTGCTCACTGCTCCCTGGGATAGGACAAGCAGCAATGGATGGAAGCTGCAGCACAGGAGGTTCCAGCTCAACACAAGGGGGAACTTCTTGCCTGGAAGGGTCCCAGAGCCCTGGCACAGGCTGCCCAGAGAGGCTGTGGAGTCTCCTTCTGTGGAGCCTTTCCAGGCCTGTCTGGATGCGTTGCTGTGTGCCCTGAGCTGGATTGTGTGGTCCTGCTCTGGCAGGGTTTGGACTGGATGATCTCTTTGTGTCCCTTCCAAGCCCTCACATCTGTGAGCCTGTGACTTTCAGAAGTCAGACATCTTGCTGCCTTTGTTGTATTTTCTTTTTCATTAGCTACACCTTAGTGTGTTTGGGTTTTTATTTTTTAACAGAGCTTGTATCAAGCCTTCAGAATTCTTCCTGTGATGTGTCTTGTGAGCACGATTCGAGCAGTGTGTATGAAAGGATTCGGCTGCAGAAGCTGACTTTTGTCCACCGAGCTGTTAGCATTGCCACCGATCCCAATGGCTGCAACTTTGCTGTTCTGCAGTCAGATCCCAAAACAAGGTATGGGGATGCCTTGCAGTAGCTTAAGGGTGTTGCAAGAAAGCTGGGGAGGGACTTTTGAGGCTGTCAGGGAGTGATAGGACTGGGGGGAATGGGACAAAGCTGGAAATGGGGAGATTCAGCCTGGAAGTTAGGAAGAAGTTGTTCAGCATGAGGGTGGTGACAGCCTGGCAGGGGTTGCCCAGAGAGGTGGTGGAAACCTCCTCCCTGGAGGTGTTTAATGCCAGGCTGGCTGAGGCTGTGGACAGCCTGCTCTAGTGTGAGGTGTCCCTGGGCATGGCAGCGGGGGTGGAACTAAATGATCCCTGTGGTCCCTTCCGACCCTAACTGATTCTATGCTTTTATAAAGCATGTTTCAAATATCACAGAACTATCTTTTTTCTCTTTTATGTGTGTGATTTCAATGAAATCATCTTGTATAAGCCAAAAAAAGGTTTTGGAAAGCAGAAGTCACAGGAAATGCAGTTGCCCACACTGCAAGAAAATAGTGCTTGTTAGTAAACAACACAGGTCCCTGCCTGTGGCACAGGGGGGTTGGAACTGGCTGAGCTTTGAGGTCCCTTCCAACCTAAACCATTCTCCTGGTGTGTAGCAGTCTAGCAAGGTAAGGAAAACCACAACCAAACCAAATGCAAGTGATCTCCCCTTGTTTATTAAACACTCAATATACTGCGGAAATGAAGGGCAATGAAGCCTGGAGCACAGCCCTGTGAGGAGAGGCTGAGGGAGCTGGGGGTGTGCAGCCTGCAGAAGAGGAGGCTCAGGGCAGAGCTCATTGATGTCTGCAGCTCCCTGAAGGGAGGCTGTAGCCAGGTGGGGTTGGGCTCTGCTGCCAGGCACCCAGGGACAGAACAAGGGGACACAGCCCCAAGGTGTGCCAGGGCAGGTCTAGGCTGGGTGTTAGGAGGAAGTTGTTGGCAGAGAGAGTGATTGGCATTGGAATGGGCTGCCCAGGGAGGTGGTGGAGTCGCTGTGCCTGGAGGTGTTGAAGCCAAGCCTGGCTGGGGCACTTAGTGCCATGGTCTGGTTGATTGTCTAGGGCTGGGTGCTAGGTTGGACTGGGTGAGCTTGGAGCTCTCTTCCAACCTGCTGATTCTATGATTAAACATTCAACATACAGTTGCATTCAGTGGTTTCCTTTTGGTGGCTTTCTTCTAGTCTCTATGAAATCCCAAGCGTGTCATTGTCGAGCTTTGGAGAGGACTTTGGCAAACTGCTCCGTGACACAGATGAAATGGACAGCATCCATGATGTGACTTTTCAGATTGGCACAAGAACCTACCCCCTGCACAAATACATCTTGGCTATGCGCTCTGACTTCTTCAGGAAGCTGTTTGCTGCCAGCGACGGCCGCGTGGATGCTGCGGATGTCTACCGCAAAGATGAGGATGCTGTCGGATGTGATCTGTACGTCCTAGAGAAAATTCACCCAGATCTCTTTGCCTACCTGCTGCAGTTCATCTACACTGATACCTGTGACCTTCTAACTCGTGGCTATAAACCCAAACTCCTGCCCAAAGGGAAAGTGGAAGAGCTCCAAGATACTTTAATTTCTAACCTGAGCAAAATGAGTTTTGATGACAACGTCCACGGAAAATCTGCCTTTGACCTTTACAGGGATAATGAGGTGCAAGTCATGAATGACAAACAGAAGAGCAAGCCTAAAAAGGGCAGAGTGGTTGGTGAAGAGGCTAACCTCATCAGAATGTTGCAAAGTGCAGCAAAGAAGTTTGGACTCAGCAATTTGAGTGGAAGGTAGGTGAAAGGAAATGGATTTCTGTTCTGGCAAGCTTTCTGGGAGGCCTTGAGGAACCTGTGTTAGTGAAGGTTCTCCTGCAAGTGGGTTGCAGCAGGTGATCTTTAAGGTCCCCTTCAGTTAGTTGTAGCTAAAGGAGGTGAGATGAGGGTGAGAAGCTTATCTTTTTTAGCTCACTTCAGTTAGGTGTAGCTAAAGGAGGTGAGAAGCTTATTTTTTTTAGCTTGTTTTATTTATTTTGAAGTGTAGAAGTTGACAGCACACACTGTGGCACCTCATGAAAGCAACTTGATGCTGTGTGCCAAGAGAAAGCACACAGGACCTTTTCAAATGATACCAGAAACAGACATTTGCAACATGATTACATGCTTAAAGAATCATTTTTTGCTAGTTTTCTCTGGGATAGAAATGTTCTTTTGGCCCTTACTGTGTCCCAGGACCTCTTGGACATTTTTATTTCAAACACCTGTCCTGTGTATCTTCTAAGGTGTGAGCTCTCTGAAGACTTCTGACACCTGATGCAAAACATCTGACTTTCCAGAATGGTTGTCAAACAACTCCAGTGCTTGTTTTGGCAGGGACTGCTGATCTGTCTCAGTTTTGGACTGATGAATTTTCGTGGTCTGCTCAGTTTATCCATACGTAGTGAACATATTTAGCATAACCCAACATAAATCAAAGTTAAATTCATGTTTAACTGATCCAGTTTTAATGATCTGTTGTCAAACATTTGGTCTCTGTGCCATTAGTCTCTGTGGAACTGGATTACTCTTTCTTATGTTTTTTCATTGTTTTTTTCCTGTCAAAGGAGGGAATTAGCTTTTCCTGGGCAATTTCTTCACTATATTTTTTGAAAACACTCAAGTAAATTGGTAAAGAGGTAAAGCTGCTGCTAAAGCTCAAGTTCTTACATAAAACTACCGTGTTAAAGGACTTCCCTCCAGGAAGTTTATTGTGTTGTAATCCACCAGCAGCACTCCTGTCTCTGTACCTTGCTCACAGTCTCCTGGATGAACTGGGTGCTCTTTCACCTTGCTCACAGTCTCCTGGATGAACTGGGTGCTGTTTCACCTTGCTCACAGTCTCCTGGGTGAACTGGGTGCTGTTTCACCTTGCTCACAGTCTCCTGGGTGAACTGGGTGCTCTTTCACCTTGCTCACAGTCTCCTGGGTGAACTGGGTGCTCTTTCACCTTGCTCACAGTCTCCTGGATGAGCTGGGTGCTCTTTCACAGTGCTGAAACACATCTCTTCCCAACTGCTGTCTTGGCTCAGATAACTGTCTGGTAGCAGTGTGTGTAGCTCCTGTTTTGACCCTGTAGTGTTGGACTTTGGCCTTAACTCCCAGTAAGGTAACAAGACAGCTAGGATATGGAAAGGAGGTCAGTTACACTTTACAGCTGCAGTCAAGACTTTCAAGCAGAAACTGACCCTTTCTAGGTTTCTGTGAGGAGTGATTTTGGTCCTTTTCTGTATTTGTGATGTGAGCCCATTGAAGGATTGTGACTTGGTGCAATTGCTCTTCATAATGGTTTGAACTGAGTAGTAGCTCTGTTGCTTATTATCAATGTTAATGATTTGCAGGTTGGATGGAGTCAGGTTAGAAAATGGAAAAATTAATGTTGTCAACAAGAAGAATGGGAACAAACCAAAGTTAAATCAGAAGAAATGGTAAACTTTTCAAATCAAGCTTCCCCTGCCATCTTCCTCTTAGGTCATTTCTTTATCTGTTAAGTGTAGGCTAAGAGTCATCAGCTGTATTTTAACTTGTGGTGTACACTTGTCTCTTTCACAGTAACTCACCTAACTAGACTGAGTTAGCAACCTAGCATAGATGTGCCTGGTATATTCTTGCCTTGCTTTTTAAAACATCCTTTCCTATACATCACTGTGCTGTGTGGATGAACTGTACCATGGAATACTAATCCAGGAGCTGCAGCCTGACTTCTGCAGCTGTGCTTGCTGTGGTGACAAGACTACCTGGGTTGCAAATAAGCAGATGTGTCATTTTTTCCCATGGTTAAGAAAGTGTCTGGAGTATCTTTCAGAAGTAAACTTCCTTACCCTTCTAGCAAGAGGTGCTAAATGTTCAATTCCCTGGGTGTGACTGGGTTGTTTGTACCCAAATGCTTCAGTGCTCTGTGGAATTGGTAAGGGCTGCATTTGCCTGTGAGCAGCTTTGTCACACCATTTGGATCACTTAATTCCTAAAATGCGCTGTTGAAGCTTACAGTTGTTTCTGCAGTAAGAAGTAACTTGCTTAAGGCAGACCCTTTAGCACTGGCTCAAATCAGGCACAATGAATTTCATTTGGTCAAAGCAGTTTTGAGACAACAGCTGAAAGAAATACTTCAGCTGGAGTTCTGAGAGCTCAGAAAGTATCTCTCTAGGGAGTGTCACACCAGTACTTTGAGATGCAGTCAAAGCCCAGGTGTGCTTTGTTTGAAAGGAGAAATGCTAACTGCTAAAGACTTCATTTTGTAGAGTTTACAGCTTGCTGCTCTTCCTAACAGTCACACTTCTGATGCTGTTAAATGTCTTTTAGCTCTTACCTCTGCGATGTGACCCTGAAGTCCTTAGATGGAAAGGAATTCCCGTGTCATAAGTGTGTGCTCTGTGCAAGACTTGGTATGTGTGGGCATTTTCTTTTGGTACATCTATGAAATTGTCTTTTTTTAACTGAAATTTTGTTGCCTCTTGAACTGAAATGCCTTTCTTTACAGATTATTTTCACAGCATGCTAAGCAGCTCGTGGATTGAGGTAAGTGTGCTAATAAACACGTGCTGGTTCCTTTTGGTTGCATCAAGTAAGGGACAGCTTTCCAGTTTTTATCTGGAAACACTGGGAGAAGGAAAGGTTAGGCTCTTGGGTCATACAGAATCAGCCAGGTTGGAGGAGACCTCCAAGCTTATCCAGTCCAACCTGAGTCTTATCTGCCAGATAAAAAACCCCACAATTTTGGTTACTCTGTATCCGTGCTATTAAAACTGTGCATTAGATGAGACTAATCCATGTCCTCATACACCAAAGGGAAGGAAAATATTAGGGTTTTTTAAGAGGTGTCTTTTGAGCTAGTTCCTGGATTTATAAGAGCTGTTGTTATGGGATACCGCTTTGGAAGAATTCTCAGCATCCTTGTGGGAAAGATCTTGCATTTAAATAGTGTGGAACAGGTTTTCATACGTGCTGAGTGAAAGGTACAGCAGAATTGAAGCACAGAAGCATCCAGGTTGAAAATGATCCTCAGGATCACCAAGTCCAACCTATAACTGTACTCTACATGATTCACCTTAAAATTAAGAGTCAGTGTTACTGAAGGGTAGTCATGAAACAGAGCACATCAAGGACTACTCAGTCACCAGCTGCTGCTCCAAACTCTGTAAAGTTCTTGTTTAGAATCATAGAATCAAGAAGGCTGGAAGAGACCTCCAAGCTCAGCCAGCCCAACCTAGCACCCAACCCTGTCCAATCAACCAGACCATGGCACTAAGTGCCTCATCAGTCTTCTTTTGAGCACTTGGACCAAGACAAACCTACAAATTTGTTCCTAGACATCATTATTTCACTAAATGCTTCAGTTAGGTATCTGAATACCTCTGATAATGCTTGTTGAAAGAGAGGGAATTGGAGAAGCCTTTTTCAGAGACTGGAAGCTGAAGCCATATGCAAGAGTGGAACATCCATTTGTACAGCTGTTCTCTGTATGGAGTTCACAAAGTTTCACAGATTGCATTGGGGTGGAAGGGACCCTCAAAGCTTATCATGTGCAACTCCCTGCAGTCACCAGGGACACCACCAACAAGATCAGGCTGCCCAGGGACACATCGAGTCTGATGTTGAATGTCTCATCTCTGGGCAACCTGCTCCAGTATTCTACCACTCTTGCTGTGAGGAACTTTGTTCTTATGTCCAACCTAAATCTCCTCTAGTTTCAAGTCATGGAATGGTTTAGTTGGGAAGGGACCTCAAAGATCATCCAATTCCAACCCCTTGCCACAGGCAGGGACACCTCCCACTAGAACAGGTCGCTCAAGGCCTCATCCAGCCTGGCCTTGAACACCTCCAGGGAGGGAGCATCCACAACTTCTCTGGGCAACCTGTGCCAGTGTCTCACCACCCTCACTGCAAACAACTTCTTCCTAACAGCCACTTTCAATCTCCCCTCTGCTACTTTAAACTCATTCTTCTTCATGCTGTCATGACAAGACCTTGTCAGTAGTCCCTCCTCAGCCTTCCTGTAGGTCCTCTTCAGATCCTGCAAGGCCACTGCAAGGTCTCCTGGAAGCCTTCTCTTCTGCAGGCTGCAGAGCCCCAACTCTCAGCCTGTGCTCAGAGCAGAGCTGCTGCAGCCCTCTCAGCATCTTGGTGGCCTCCTCTGGACTGGCTCCAACACTTCCATGTCCTGCTTGTGCTGGGGGCTCCAGACCTGCACCCAGGACTGCAGGTGGGGTCTGAGGAGAGCAGAGCCAAGGGGCAGAATCCCCTCCCTTGCCCTCTGCCCACACTGCTCTTGCTGCAGCCCAGCACAGGGTTGCTGTCTGGGCTGCACTCACACTGCAGGCTCCTGTGGAGCTTTTCCTCACCCCACACCCCCAGGGCTGCTCTCAGCCATTCCCCACCCAGCCTGGAGTTGTGCTTAAGATTGCACCCACCCATGTGCAGGACCTTACACAAGTCATTCCCCCAGTCCTATCACTAGAAGCCCTTCTACACAATCCTTCCCTAGCCCTCCTTCAGGCATTCAAACATAGCTGCAAGGTCTCCCCAGAGCTGAACAGAATCATAGAATCAACCAGGTTGGAAGAGGCCTCCAAGATCATCCAGTCCACCTAGCACCCAGCCCCATTATTATTTGATAATAATACAATCATGCAGAGTTCACAGATCAATATTTTGTGAATCAAGCATTGTTTACAAATCTTAATACCTGTAAGAGCTTTTTACACTTCAGGTGGGAAGTATCTCCATACCACTAGCATGTTCTAAAAAAAACACCTTTGGGGAGAAAGTTTTGCCTTAGTGCTACCTAAAATAAGCCAAAGCTGTTAAGCAGTGCTGTAGTATAAACCTGAATGGTGACAGTTGCATGCTTTAGTGCCTGATGTCTGCTGCTGACACCAAGACTTTGCCTTCATGGTTAAGGCTTTTCAAATAGAGGGTTTGCCAAGGGCTTTGTTTTTTCTGAAGGGCTCTCAGCAGCAGCTCCTCCTTGCACAGTCACTGTGCTTTCAGTAGATCTTTTACCTGGAGAAGAAAGAATTGAGTCCTTGTGCAGGGGGCCCTGTAGCTCTGCTTTTAGACCATCCCTAAGAATCCAGGAGGACTGTTAGAGAAGACACTCAAGCTGATGGAGAAGTGACCTGGTCCATTGAGAAGTTTAGGCAGATTTTAATTGCTGTGCTACAGTCACTTCTTAATTGAAGCACTTTTTGTGCCCCTGCCTAAAGAAGCATTTGAAAACCTGACCCTCAGTCAGGTCATTTGCTAAATGCAGTTTTTGTCCTCATTTTGTGCTTGATTTCAAGCAGACAACTTCTTTTACTCTGTTTGTTTTTTAATCCTTTTGCCTTGTAGGCCTCCTGTTGTTCAGCTCTGGAGATGCCAATCCATTCTGACATCCTGCAGATCGTTGTAGATTACCTGTACACAGATGAAGCTCTTGCAATCAAAGGTGCTGTGCCTCTACTTTCAACTCAGCAGCAGCTCCTGCAACCTTTGTATTTTTGCGCAGGAGTTGGGTATTTGCTGTGCTTGCTTTGGATTTTTGTGTGGAAAAGCCAAAGTCCTGTGACTCTTGCTTTGGGCTTGAAGTGGCAGCTGTATCCCAGGTCTTTCTGTGCCCTTTCTTTAGCTTGTTAACTGCAGTTTTTCCTTCTCTTGCTCGTTCAAGCTATCCCCACACAGATTTGCAAAGCCTTTGCACCTGTGCTTTGGTAAAATCTCACTGGAGCTGTGTGTGTCCTACTTGCTTTTGACTTTCCTGCAATGTTTACAGGCTGCTCTGTTTTCCAGATTCCCAAAATGTGGAATTCATCTGCAACGTCCTGGTGGTAGCAGACCAGCTCTTGATAGCCAGGCTGAAGGAGATGTGTGAAGTGGCCATTGCAGAGAAACGTGAGTGAGCTCTGCCACATACAGTCTTAGAATGGCTTAGCTTGGAAGGCACCTGAGGAGATCATCTCCTCCAACCTCCCTGCCATGGGCTGGGATGCCTCTCAGCTAGACTCAGCTGCTGAAGGCCTCATCCAGCCTGGCCTTCAACACCACCAGGGAGGGGGCATCTGCAACCTCCCTAGGCAGCCCATTTCAGAGTCTCACCACCCTCGTACTGAAAACTTCTTCCTAAGATCCAGTGCAAACTTTCTCTCCCTCAGCCTCAAACCATTCTCCTTTGCCCTATCTCTGTTGGAATGGGGTAGAGAATGAAAAGGTTGGGCTTGGGTAGGAGTGTGCTTGCCTACTTCAGCACAAAATTATCTAGATACATTCCTTTGCTTTTGTTACCTTTTGCTGTTCCAAATTGCCTCTTTAGTCTGGGAGGTGTTCTAGGTTAGCATAATCTTCCATTCCTTGTGCACCGCTGCCTTTATAGAACCATAGAATCAGTCAGGGCTGGAAGGGACCACAAGGATCAGCCAGTTCCAACCCCCCTGCCATGCCCAGGGACACCTCACAGTAGAGCAGGCTGCCCACAGCCTCAGCCAGCCTGTCCTTAAACACCTCCAGAGATCAGGCTTCCACCACCTCCCTGGGCAACCCCTGCCAGGCTCTCACCACCCTCATGCTGAACAACTTCTTCCTGACATCCAGGCTGAATCTTCCCATTTCCAGCTTTGTGCCATTCCCCCCAGTCCTATCCCTCCCTCACAGCCTCAGAAGTCGCTCCCCAGCTTTCTTGTAGCCCCCTTAAGATCCTGAAAGGTCTCAGTGAGGTCACCTGGGAGCCTTCACCTCTCCAGACTCTTGCTCTTTAACAAAAGAGGGTAAGAAAAGCAAAAAGCAAAGAATTGCCAACCCCAAATCACTACAACAAAGAAACCAAACTTTTACAGAGCCTTTATTTCTTGGAATTCAAGCTCTTTATTTTTGCCAGTTGATTTGGACTGCTGCATTTTCATCTGTCGAAACTAATACATTTGTTGGTAGGGCCTTTCTGTTGCAGTGAAGCAGCCTCTGTGTTCAAGCAGCTGCAGAGTGCTGTGGAGCTTGCTGTGGTTCATGGCTGTGTGAGCATTACCATTTCTTCTAGGAATGGAGAAGTATGGCATGTGGTTCACTAATTAGAGAGCTCTCTACAATAGGTCTTAAAACCTGGTGTATGACCTTGCAGCACATCATCCAGCTTGGTTTGTTGTGTTTCTTATTCACAGTTACTTTAAAGAACGCTGCTGAGCTGTTGGAGTTCTCAGTAATGTATAATGCTGACCAGCTGAAGCTGTCCTGTTTGCAGTTCATAGGACTCAATATGGCAGCTCTGCTTGAAGCAAGGTGAGGAGGGATGCAAATGTGGTCATGTGCTAGCTGCTGAATTCCAGCATCTCCAAAAGGCAACAGAGCGGGAAGACCTGGCAGGAATAGTTTAAAAACTAAAATGCAACTGGGAGCTTCTAGCTTAAAGGAAGACTCATTTGTGGTAAACAGGGATAGAGAAACTAGTTGAAAATCAGAGGATGGTGGAGTTCATTGTGGCTGCTCATGAATGCTTTTGTGGTTTCTTTTTGGAGGTCATAGAATCAGGAGATTGGAAGGAACCTCAAGGAACATCCAGTTCCAACCCCTCTGTGCCGCAGGCAGGGACATCTCTCACTAGAACAGGTTGTTCAAGGCCTCATCCAACCTGGTCTTGAGCACCTCCAGGGAGGGAGCATCCACAGACTCCCTGGGCAACCTGTGCCAGTGTCTCACCACCCTCACTGCAAACAACTTCTTCGTAACAGCCACTTTCAGTCTCTCCTCTGCCACTTCAAACCCATTACCCTTTGTCCTGTCATGACAAGACCTTGTCAGTAGTCCCTCCTCAGCCCTCCTGTAGGTCCTCTTCAGATCCTGCAAGGCCACTATATAATCTCCTGGAAGCCTTCTCTTCTGCAGGCTGCAGAGCCCCAACTCTCAGCCTGTGCTAAGAGCAGAGCTGCTGCAGCCCTCTCAGCATCTTGGTGGCCTCCTCTGGACTGGCTCCAACACTTCCATGTCCTGCTTGTGCTGGGGGCTCCAGACCTGCACCCAGGACTGCAGGTGGGGTCTGAGGAGAGCAGAGCCAAGGGGCAGAATCCCCTCCCTTGCCCTCTGCCCACACTGCTCTTGCTGCAGCCCAGCACAGGGTTGCTATCTGGGCTGCATTCACACTGCAGGCTCCTGTGGAGCTTTTCCTCAGCCCACACCCCCAGGGCCTGTTCCTCAGGGCTGCTCTCAGCCATTCCCCACCCAGCCTGGATTTGTGCTTGAGATTGCACCCACCCAGGTGCAGGACCTTACACTTGGCCTTGTTGAATGTCATGAGATGTTGAGCTAAACTTGTATTTGCTTTGCTAGGACTCTTGATGTCTTAAGTGATGAAGTGGTAAAGGACCTTTCTGTTTATTACAGGAAAATGGTAAGTTGTGTAACCTGAGCATAAACTGATTAGGTTTAAAGAGAGAACAGCAGAGTAATAGAATCAGAGAATGGTTCAAACTGAAAGGGACCTTAAAGATCATCGAGTTTCACTCCCCCTGCAATGGGCAGGGAAACCGTTCACTAGGTAAGGTTGCTGAAGGCCCCATCCAACCTAACTTTGAACACTTCCAGGGAGGAGGCATCCTCAGCTTCTTTGAGGAGCCTGTTCTAGTTGCCTGTCACTCCAAGTGAAGAATTTCTTCCTCATAGCTAGTCTAACTCTACCCTCTTTCAGTTTGAGATGGTTACCCCTCGTCCTATCACTGCAGTAGCTGGTAGAATTCCTCCTCCCCATCCTTCCACTAGGTCTCCTTTAAGTACTGAAAGGTTGCTGTAGAGTCTTGGAGCTTTCTTTACTCCAGGCTGAACAACTCCAGCCTTCCTAGCTTGTCCTCCAGCCCCCTGATCTTTTCTGTGGCTCTCCTCTGGGCCCATTTAAGGAGGTCCCTGTCTTATGGTGGAGGCTTCAGAGGTGAACACTCTACTCCAGGTGTGGTCTCATGAGAGTGGAGTAGTGGGGGAGCATCACCTTTCTTCAGCTGCTGGCTGTGCATCTGTTGATGCAGCCCAGGATGCAGTTGGCTTTCTGGGCTGCCAGGGCACATTGCCAGCTCAATGTCCAATTTTTCATCCACTAACACCCCCAAGTCCTCCTCCTCAGAGCTGCTCTCAATCCACTCAGTGCCTAGCCTGTGTTTGTGCCTGGGATTGCCTCAAGCCAGCTGCAGGACGTTGCCCTCGGGTAATTGTGTAATAAGTCCATTATTACATTTTATTAGTTTATGCAGTAAATACCCAGCTCTGAAGCCTGTAGATGACAGACTGAACGTGGAACAGCTGACTCAAATGCTAAGGTCAGCAGCTGCAATTCCCACTTGTGTGGAGCTCAGACTTTGTTAGTCACTGCTGTGACAGTATTGTGCCCTTTAGTAGTACACATGAAACATACTCATGGTGTGCTGTTGACCACTGCTGCATGAAAAGAATAGAAGCAAAACCTATGGAACAGAGCTTCTACAACTTAGGGAGACAGAAGAAAGCAAATGAGACTTTGTGTAAAGTTAAGGTGGATCCTACAGACCTGAAAAGCAGGAAGAAGCATAATGTGAAACTGTAATGCAAAGGGGACAGCTGAGGCCTGTTGTGATCTGCTGCTCTTTAAGTGTACTCTAGTAAAAGAGCAGAGCTTACCAAACCTGGAAGCATTTGTTTTTCACCTGAACAGCCTTTCTCAGCCAGTCACTTCAGAGAATTCTTCTGGGTTGCTGAAAGATTTAACTGAAGTTTGTAAGCTGGTTCTGTAATTCATTACTTGAGCTGTAAGCGTTATAAATGCAGTCACTTTGGGCTCTTCTACAAGAGATCAAGCATTTCCTAGCCTGAAACTGAAGAGAAACTTACTGTAAGGTCTTTTGCAACTGCAGATTCCAGCTATGGTCAGGAGAGTAATTACTCCATATCCAGATGGACCTGACATAAGTTCTTTTGAGCCTGAGGATGGAGAGAACTTTGTCTTCTTAAGGGATGAAATGAATGCAGAACAAAATACTCAGTAAGTGTCTCTCTTTAATCGAGTGAGTTGGATGTGGTATTTATTCCCCTTTGGATGGTGCCTCACTCCACTTGGGTCCACAAGTAAAATCTGAAGATGCAGGAGCGGTGCAGATTTCAGAGGCTGTTCTCAGTTCCCTTAAGCATTTGTAAGTGCTGCAGAACTGATACAGGGATGAATAAAGACATACACAATAACTCCACAAAAAGCCTCAAGAAGTCTCTTCCAACATGGTCCCTTCTAATTCTTATTCATAGAATCAAGCAGGTTGGAAGAGAGCTCCAAGCTCACCCAGCCCAACCTAGCACCCAGCCCTGGCCAATCAACCAGACCATGGCACTAAGTGCCCCAGCCAGGCTTGGCTTCAACACCTCCAGGCACAGAGACTCCACCACCTCCCTGGGCAGCCCATTCCAATGCCAATCACTCTCTCTGCCAACAACTTCCTCCTAACATCCAGCCTAGACCTGCCCTGCACAGCTTGAGGCTGTGTCCCCTTGTTCTGTCCCTGGGTGCCTTCTTACTCTCTTCTAACTCTAATTCTACTCTAATTCTATGGGAAGTAGGGTGTCTGTGGCTGGGATTTGTAGAATTCTGAGGTTCTGATGGTGTTAGTGAAACAAAAAAAGCCTTTTATTTGGTTCCACTCTTCCTAATCTCTCACATGTGACATTTTGGTAATGTGACCACATACCTGCTGTGTTGTAGAGGGATAAAGTAGCTGCTTTATTCAGGGCAATGTTTGTGTTCCTGTCGCTTGCCTCGTTGTGTAGCAAGTGTAGTCTGACCTAGGTGGCAGTGCCAGCCTGTGCAGCTGCTGTTTCTTAGTGTCTCAGCAGAAGTCTTTGTGCAGAGTACTAGACCAGGGGCTAGATATAGGCTGAGAAGAATATTTTCCTCCTGGATTTTGTTTCTTTCCCTCCAAATGACTAATAGTTGTGCCAGTGCATAAGCAGAGCTGCAACAAGCAGCTACTGACAGCTGATGGGACCAGGTTACTTCCTTAAGTGTAACTTCTGATTGACAAACTTGACGCTGAAGAGTTCTGAGGCTGAATTTCTTTGACTTGAGTCCATCTTAAGGGTTTTTGGTTTGTTTTTCCTAGGGAAGCCCTTTTCAAAAAGGCAAAGAACAAGGCAAAAAAGAAGCCACGGAAACGATCTGACAGCTCTGGAGGATATAATCTGTCAGATATTATTCAGAGTCCAGCCTCTACAGGTCAGTGGGAAAGAGGCTTTGTTCAGGTATAAAAGGAGAACATCAGGTCTGGTCACAGAGTCACAGAACGGTTTAGGTCGGAAGGGACCTCAAAACTCAGCCAGTTCCAATCCCCTGCGCCGTAGGCAGGGACACCTCCCACTAGAACAGGCCTCATCCAACCTGGTCCTGAACACCTCCAGGGAGGCTGTGGAGCACAGAAGCACAGAATGGGACCTGTGCCAGTGTCTCACCGCCCTCACTGCAAACAGCTTCTTCCTGACATGCAGTTTCAATCTCCCCTCTGCCAGTTCAAACCCATTACCCCTGCTGTGAAGTGGAATTTCCTGCAGTGAGGAAATCTTGCACAGACTCTCTCTTTTCTAGTTGAATTTGAATAATGAATTCTTCACACCCAAAAGGATATTTGTCCTGTTAAACTCATGCCCAGGGTCTGATCCTGTAGAAGCATTTATTTTGTCAAGGAAAGTTAAGAGGCACTTTCCCATCTGCTTTTAATAAGTGGAGCATTTCTGCTAAGGTCTTCTGGTTTGTGGGATGGGTTTTTAATTCTGGAATACAAGAAAGAAATTCGTGGCTGTTTCTTGAAAGGGTGATTGAAGCCTTCATTTTGCACTGGAGAGTGTCACTGTTACTTCCTAACCTGTGTATTGTGAAGCAGAGAAAGAAAACTGGAAGTAATCTTAGTCTGACCAAATATTTAAGGTAGACTTAAACTTGCTTATACTTCTCACAGTCTGTTAGACTGGACTGGGTAAACTTGTGGGTGTTTGGCATTTCTCACATGAAGGGAATTAGCTGTCAGCTTATTTAAGTGCTCTTTAGTCAGGCTATCATCATTTCATAGTCCTGTCTTCTTTTCTTATTCCTTAGGCTCAGTAAAGTTGGATAAAACTAACTCTGTGGAATCACTTCCAGAACTCTTAACATCTGACTCTGAGGGCAGTTACGCAGGTGTGGGTAGCCCCAGAGACTTGCAGTCCCCTGACTTCACAAAAGGATTTCACCCAGAGAGGACTGAGGTTGGATTTCTTTCTTCCTGGCAGTTCATTTGTTATTTGTCTAATCTGTCAAAAGCAGAGTTTGTATTTTGGAGTGTTCTGAGAAGCTGCTGTCCTGAAAATGGAGGAAGCAGCTTCAGTTGTTGTTTGTCTGGTAAAGCAAATAAAAAATGAGTATTCCTTACCAAATTATAGAATCACAGAATGGCTTAGGTTGGGAGGGACCTCAAGGATCATCCAGCTCCAACCTCCTGCCATAGGCAGGGACACCTCCCACTAGAACAGGTTGCTCAAGGTCCTGAACACCACCAAGGAGGTTGTGGAGCACAGAATGACCGAATGTGATTGCATCCAGTTATTCTGTGCTCCACAGCCTCCCTGGGCAACCTGTGCCGGTGTCTCACCACCCTCATTCTAAAGAACCCTTTCCTAACATCCAGTTTCAATCTCCCCTCTGCCACTTTAAACCCATCACCCCTTTGTCCTGTCATGACAAGACCTTGTCAGTAGTCTCTTCCCCAGCCCTCCTGTAGCCCCTTTCAGATACTGAAAGGCCACTCTGAGGTCTTCTCAAATCCTTCTCTTCTCCAGGTTGCAGAGCCCCAACTCTTGTAGCCTGTAAATCCTTTTGCTTGCAGATGTCATTCCAGTTGCTTCTAGTATCACTCATTTTTAACCCAGTGAAAACATGGGAGATTATTCAACATTTTTCTATCTCTTCTTTCTTCTGGTTTTGTTTTTCAGGTGAAGGACAAAGCATGCAGTCAAGGTATTAAACTCTCTCAAGCTAACAAGGAGACAAAGTCGTACAAGGGCTCATCA
Source organism: Tricholaema leucomelas (assembly GCA_013400475.1). Taxonomy (NCBI): domain Eukaryota; kingdom Metazoa; phylum Chordata; class Aves; order Piciformes; family Lybiidae; genus Tricholaema lacrymosa; species Tricholaema leucomelas. Next base: position 663,400 of record WAAF01006355.1, on the reverse strand, counting down.
GCACTGACACAGTCTGTTCCACAGTCCATTCCCAGTGCCAAAACCAGCTCTGCAAGCTCTCCCAACTGGGTAGCAACCAGTTTCAGGTGCAGTGATAGTTGTGGTGTCTACCTAACTTAGACTCGCTGTTCTGCGCTGGGTAGTGAGTGCTGCTAACATTGTTTGGACTGAGAAGCTGTCAGCTCTTTGAAGTCAGCACACAGTGCTTGACAGCTGAATTGATTACTCAGCTGACTCCTTGGGAAAAGCAATTGCTTAGGTAGATGGTTGTTAGTTTTCAGTTTTCTTTTTCAAGTGTTGCCAGGACACTTAACAGCTTTTTCCAGAGGGCCTGCTTGGTTAACACTACCATTGGAAGCAGCCAGGGCTTGAAGCCATGAGAAGCACTGCTGTACTGTGACATTTTGACCTCCCTTGTCCTGCTGCCCACACTGTTCCTGGGGCAGGCCAGGATGCCAGTGGCCCTGCTGCCCACCTGGGCACACTGCTGCCTCACCTTCATCTCCTCTCTCCCAGCATCCCCAGGTCCCTCTCTGCCTGGCTGCTCTCAGCCACTCTGTCCCCAGCCTGTAGTGCTGCTTGGGGTTGTTGTGGCCAAAGTGCAGAACCCTGCACTTGGCCTTGTTCAGTCTCATCCCCTTGGCCTCTGCCCACCCATCCAGCCTGGCCAGGTCCCTCTGCAGGGCTCTCCTCCCCTCCAGCTGCTCCACAGCTGCTCCTAGCTTGGTGTCATCTGCAAACTTACTGCTGCTGAACTCAATGCCCTGATCAGCAGTAAAGATATTGAACAGGCTTGGCCCCAGCACTGATCCCTGGGGCACACCACCAGTGCCAGCTGCCAACTGGATGTGGCACCATTCACCACCGCTCTCTGGGCCTGGCCCTGCAGCCAGTTCTTGACCCATACCAGAGTGGATATGAAATAGCTTTAATCCTATTCTTCAAAGAAAGATCTAATTCAGCCTTCATGAAAGAGCTGTGAGCAGTGCTTCTCTTGGAGGTAGCATGGGCACCTGACTGCCAAATAAGTGTCCTGGCTTTAGGTTAAGTTTTGGGATTTTTTTTGAGTAATCATAGTTCACATCTTTCTGTTTCATAGTGTAATGAGTCTTAAAAGTATTTTTAGTGCACTCTTAAAGATGTATATATTTATAAAAGCTTTGCCTGGAACATTCCATTTGAGGTTTGCCATAATTGAGGAAACAGACAGAAATTATACATGCTCTTACCAGCCTTATGTATGGTTTAGAGGATTTCAGTCAAGACTGGAGCTGTGGAATGTCAGAAGAAATGAGTGCCTTGCAAGGTAACTTTGTGTTTTTCATTCAGCCCTGCCAGCCCTCCTGCTATGGATCTGAGAACCATCATGGAAATGGAAGCAAGCATGCAGAAATGTGGAACCATGCCAAAGGCAAATTCAGGGTTGGTAAAAAACCAACAGCTATAAAAGAAAGTGTGATAGAGCAGGCTGTGGTGAATTGGCTCAGTGGTTCAGGCAGTCTGGAGTTTAAAGGAAGCAGGAAAGAAGTTACCCTGTTTGTTGTTGAACAGCTTTGTTTGCTTCATTATGGTGTTTTCTGTGAGCATATGAGATTCATCTCTTTATTTTGCTGTTGCCTTGGTTGCTCAGCTACTGCAAAAGCTTGTCTGAGCTGTTCAAATGGGAGAGAGCAAGGAAATTGCTGTCTGAAATCAATGGCCTGCTCTGCTCAGCTTGCCTGTTTCCAACCAAAGAGACTTGATTCTTCTCCCTGGCACTTTGGAAGTTACTTGTTGACCTGTACTCTGATTGATCTGAAGGGGACCTACACGAGGGCTGGGGAGGGACTATTGACAAGGTCTTGTCATGACAGGACAAGGGGTAATGGGTTTAAACTGGCAGAGGGGAGATTGAAACTGGGTGTTAGGAAAGGGTTCTCTGCACTGAGGGTGGTGAGGCACTGGCACAGGCTGCCCAGGGAGGTTGTGGAGCACAGACAATAAAAATGGCTGCAAGCTGCTGTACAGATATCATACACAAGAAGATTTTTGGCTTAAGGGAGCTAAGCTTGCAGTCTCTCAAGTCACAAAATGAGGCAGTAGTGTTTGTTCTCCTGGTGGTAGTCCATCTCCCTTGACGTGGCTGCTGCTCTGCATGTCCCATTTGGAGACATCTCTATGAAGAAGAGATGCTTTCTTTCTGCCACTTTCCATATTCATTGAGCTTCTTTTACTCCCGAGATGTCCAACCCTTCCCTCACATATCATAGAGTCATAGAATCAAGCAGGTTGGAAGAGAGCTCCAAGCTCACCCAGCCCAACCTAGCACCCAGCCCTGGCCAATCAACCAGACCATGGCACTAAGTGCCCCAGCCAGGCTTGGCTTCAACATCTCCAGGCACGGCCACTCCACCACCTCCCTGGGCAGCCCATTCCAATGCCAATCACTCTCTCTGCCAACAACTTCCTCCTAACACCCAGCCTAGACCTGCCCTGGCACACCTTGGGGCTGTGTCCCCTTGTTCTGTCCCTGGGTGCCTGGCAGCAGAGCCCAACCCCACCTGGCTACAGCCTCCCTTCAGGGAGCTGCAGACATCAATGAGCTCTGCCCTGAGCCTCCTCTTCTGGAAGCTGCACACCCCCAGCTCCCTCAGCCTCTCCTCATACTCTCCTATGATACACTTCTGGCACTGTAAGCAAAGTGATTTGGACTGGGAAAGAAGTACATCTTAGTTTAGTTTGCAGGATAAAAGGTGAGTCATCTCAAAGGACACTAACCTTCTATCTTCTCTCTCTGCAATAACCATTCACAGCAGAATGGCAGCTCATGGGAGCAAGCTCTCTCAGAAGCAGAGGAAGATGATTGCCCTGGCAGCAAGAGACAGTGGAGCAGTAGGCAGCAGCACGGAGCCTCCTGTGATCATACCCACACCTCCTCCCAAAGTTGCCAAACTGGGCAGTGCATGGTATGTCAGAATCCAGTCGCGCTTCCTTGTCTTTGCAGGCTTCGCATGGGGAGCTCTCTTGGAAGCAGTTTCTTAACTAAAAGTGGCCTAGGTTCTGTTCACTGAAAATATGAGCATTGAGCTGTCCTCATCTAGGAGTGGAAAGGAGGCAGGGAAATGCAGTGGTTGCAGTTTAACAGTGCTTTGAGCTGTTGCTGTAGTGAGTCAGAAGCCTGCAGCCCATCTGGTTCTTGCCTCTGCCTGATGAGATACTTGCAGATGGTTTCCAAGTGAAGCACAGAAAAGGAAGACTGAGCACAAGCTCTGAAACTGAGTCAGCTGGAGGTTATTGAACACCATGATGAATGCTGTTTTTTCTGTCAGAAACATGAAGACAAATGCTAGGCCTTCCTGGGAGAAAGGGCTGGAAGAGAATTGACTGTAATGACCGCTACCAAGGTTAGCTGGGTGGCTAGGAGGAGTGACAGATGCTGCCAAGAACTCTTGTGGTAGGATGCATCATGGCTTCCAAATTACTTTTAATGCTGATTACACACAAATGTTCCAGCTGATAGCAGTGTACTGAAGAGAAAATGATTTGTCATCTTTCAGACTAACTGACAGCAGTGAATGTAAGGAGCTGCTGCTGCCGTTCGCCTTCGTCCTTTGCGCTCACACTTGGTCTGGAATGAAGGCGAAGGGCATGAAAGTAAAAGCTGCAAGCTCTGGGCACATGATGTGTGTAATGACTACAGAATACATACCCAAGTGCATGCTCTTCCCCTCAGGTAGATGTAGGACAGTTCTCCCTAGCCAGCAGTGTGCCCAGGTGGCCAAGAAGGCCAGTGGCATCCTGGCTGGGATCAGAAATGCTGTGTCCAGCAGCAGCAGGGAGGGGATTGCCCCCTTGGAGTCAGATCTGCTGAGGCCACACCTTGAGTGCTGTGTTCAGTTTTGGGCACCTCAATGCAAGAGAGCTGTGGAGGTGCTGGAGGCAGTGCAGAGGAGGGCAAGGAAGCTGTGAAGGGCCTGGAGAGTAAATCTGCTGAGGAGAGAGTGAGGGAGCTGGGGATGGGTAGTGTGGAAGAGAGGAGGCTGAGGGCAGAGCTCATTGCTGTCTGCAGCTACCTGAAGGGACATTGTGGAGAGGCTGCTGCTGGGCTCTGCTCACAGGGAACTGGAGACAGAACAAGAGGGAATGGCCTCAAGCTGAGCTTGGGCAGGTTTAGATTGGACATTAGGGAAAAGTTTTTGATGGAGAGAGTGGTCAGGGCCTGGAATGAGCTGCCCAGGGAGGTGGTGGAGTCACCCAGCCTGGATGTGTTTCAGGGTGGTTTGGAAGTGGTGCTTGAATGGTTGAAGGTGAATCTCGTAGAGAAGGGTTCTAGGTTGGACTTGGTGCTCCTGAGGGGCTTTGCCAGCCTGGCTCAGGAGCAGTGTGGCCAGCAGGACAAGGGAGGTTCTTCTGCCCCTGTGCTCAGCACTGCTCAAGCAACACCTTGAGTGCTGTGTTCAGTTCTGGGCTCCTCAATTCAAGAGAGATGTTGAGGTGCTGGAAGGTGTTGAGGGAAGGGCAGCAAGGCTGGTGAGGGGCCTGGAGCACAGCCCTGTGAGGAGAGGCTGAGGGAGCTGGGGGTGCTGGTTGGCAGCCGAACATGATCCAGCAGTGTGCCCAGGTCCCAAGAGGGCCAATAGCATCTTTCAAGGTCCCTTCCAGCCCCCGCCATTGTGTGATTGGCACTTGAGTAGGACTGCTATGCTTATCAAGGGAAAGGCAACCAAATCTATGGAGCATTCATTTCAAAGCCTTGATTGGTAAGGGAATGACTAATGGTAACTGCCTTGAACTTTGTAAATCAACAGGCTGTTGAATCCAAGTGTTGGGGGCAGCTGTGATGCTCAGTTCCATACTGAGCTTATTGCCAGAGTGAGCAGGCTCTAGGTCAGTAACCGTGGACATGGCACCCGGGTGAGTGAGGAGAAAAGAAACCCAACCCACCCAACCAGACAAACCCAAACCAAGGAACCCAACAGCAACTGAAAAAGAATCAGTTTAAGGAATTTCACCGTGGGCCAAGAGGTTTATAGAGTCTCCTGTAGGTGTGAGGAGCTCATTCAGTGTCTTGGGGAAAGAAGATCAACTCCACTTGGCTTTCTGCTGCGGTCCACATCAGTCTCGCAGTGCAAGTAGCGGAACACTGTGTGAGTGAGCAGAATGCTTTCCAGGGAGTTACCCTGTTAGAGGTGCAGCCTGGCAAAGACAAAGTGGCTATGAAAATGAAATTGCTCTGTAAGAGGATGTGGGTTGGGGTGGAATAGATGGGAGGGCTGGGGTTTGGTTTGTTCTTTTTTCCCCTTGAATGAAGTTCCCACAGTCCTGGCCGCTCCTGTTCTTAGAGATAGTTCTTTTCTCATACTTAACCTACCTGGCCCAAAGTCGCACTTCCAGTGGCAGGTCTAGCAGGCATCATGGTGAGATACAAAAGCTGAGTAGTACTGTGGGTTTAGTAACTGAGAAGACCCTCTTTCCTGTGTGAATCCTGCAGTGATGTGGAGTCTTGTGAAGCAGAAGGATGAAGTGAACTTTGTTTGCTTCCATTTCAAAGGTCATCTCCACTGCATTCTGCTTTGCCAAAATCATTCCGTGATCTTGTAATGGAAGAAGAAAAATCTCTGAATAATTCAGCTGGTCCTGGTATCAGAAGAGCTGGATCTAAAGGAAGTGAGGATTCGGCAGTCCAAAACACCACGAGGTAAGAGCAGTGGTTTCCTGCTTGACAGCCCTTGTATGAGAACCACAATCACTTCCTGCTGAAATCAGAAAGGAGGAAAATGGCATTTAAAAGAAAAACTTTCTTAGAGTGATTCTGATCAAAGGATTTAGTGAATGCTCTTAGGGAGGTGATTTAGTTGTGGCAATTAATGAGGCAGAGATTATAAAATCTACAGTAGATCTTTGATCCCATTCTGTGCTTCTTGCCCCACAACCTCCCTGGAGGTGTTTGGGACCAGGTTGGATGAGGCCTTGAGCTACCTGTTTAGTGGGAGCTGTCCCTGCCTATGGCAGGGGGTTTGAACTGGCTGGGCTTTGAGGTCCCTTCCAAACTCAATCATTCTGTGATTCTGAAACTGAGGCACTGAGCTTAAATGCAGCTCCTGAGTAAAGAGGGGAAGGCCCAAGCAGCCTTGGCACAGCTCTGGTCATAGTGACTTGTCTGGAGTTTGCACAGCTGCACTGGGGGGGAAGAGTTTGCATAAACATTCTGCCATATAATGTCACTTTCCAACTTATGAAACCTTGACACCTTCTGTGGATGAGCCAGGCCTGCTCTGCTCTGCTGAGACCTCACCTGACTACCGTGTCTAGCTCTAGGGCCCCAAACACAGCAAGGACGTGGACGTGCTGCAGAGAGTCCAGAGGAGGGACACCAAGATGACCAGAGGGCTGCAGCACCTCTCCTCTGTAGACAGGCTGAAAGAACTGGGGCTGTTCAACCTGAAGAAGGCTCTGGCAAGACCTTAGAGCTATTTGAGTATCTGAAGGATACTTCCCTACAGGAAGGCTGTTTAGAAGGGCTTGTAGTGTTAGGACAAGGGGCAATGGTTTGAAACTGGAGCAGGAGAGATTTAGGTTGGGCATAAAGGGGCAAATTGTTTACACTGAGAGTGTAAAGTAAAATACTGGAGCAGGCTGCCCAGGGATGTGGTTGAGTCTCTGGCCCTGGAGACGTTTGAGCTCAGCCTTGACGTGTCCCTGGGCAGCCTGCTGTAGCTGGAGGTGTCCCTGCTGACTGAAGAGGGTTGGACAAGATGCCCTTGGAGGGTCCCTTCCAGCCCAGTGCTATCCATGGATCTGTGGATGTCCTGAGTGTGATGTGAACTGGGTTCAGTGCAGCGGCAGTCAGCCCCAAAGCTGGGGTGTGTGGATGTGGCTGTGTTGTTTCCAGAGACAGCTCAGCCTTGCACAGCTGCCCTGTGGAGCTCACAGTCCAAGCTCAGACACAGGCTTGCCCTGAGCGACTTTGCTGTGGCAGCCTGGGTTGTCTTCACTCGGGCCCTCTAGGGAGCAGTGCAGAGGCTTGGTAGAAGCAAGTCTTGTGGCTGTGCGTGGGAATGGCCCCGTTCTGGCAGGGCTGCTAATGAGCTAGGAAGTAGTGCATGAGTCAGTGGTACAGCAAAGGCCAAGAGGTTGTGCAGGAGACCAGGCTTTGTGCTCCGTTTGGGAGAGCTCTCATTAAAGCAGGGAGGCACCGGACCTGAACTGGCTTCAGATGAACAACTGCTGGAGATGGCCTGGGGAGCTGAGTGCTGGGACACTCTGGTGGCTGTGCAGGAGTCACAGCAAGTTCAGCCAGCTTGAGCTCGCCAGGCTGCTTCAGTACTGATGGCATTTGGCTGCTTCCATGCAGAACCACTTATGTCTTTCATTTCCAAGGCTTCCACGTTTCCAAGTTCTATAGTTTTGGAGGCTTTTCCCCCTCCATTTTTCCATTCATGCTAGTTTCAGCTTTCCCATCTGCCCCACTTCTCCTGCTGCTGTTGGTGCCAGCTGAGGACTTAACTGCAGGCATTTCACTGTGCTAAATTGCTGTCATGTCCGAAGTGAACAAGAAGCCCAGAAGTGCTCATCTCCAGCTTCAGGATGCCTGAGCTGCTTCCTACTTTTTAAAACCACATTGAAATTGAGGGAGAGGAGACAGGCATTTAAACTCCTCTCACTGTGTCCAGTTCTGGGCTCCTCAGTTCAAGACAGATGCTGAGGTGCTGGAAGGTGTCCAGAGAAGGGCAGCAAGGCTGAGGAGGGGCCTGGAGCACAGCCCTGTGAGGAGAGGCTGAGGGAGCTGGGGGTGTGCAGCCTGCAGAAGAGGAGGCTCAGGGCAGAGCTCATTGCTGTCTGCAGCTCCCTGCAGGGAGGCTGTAGCCAGGTGGGGTTGGGCTCTGCTGCCAGGCAGCCAGCAACAGAACAAGGGGACACAGCCTCAAGCTGTGCCAGGGGAGGTCTAGGCTGGATGTTAGGAGGAAGTGCTTTTGTCAGTGCTATGGAACACATACTAAGACATTTGTAGTTGCTGTAAACCCGTGGGGGAATGCTCTGTTAGTGACTTTCACTCCTCTTTCCTGTCTTTTCCAGGTGCACCACTAGAAATAGCCCAGGTCAGGAAGACCATGTTCTGGATTCTCCACATCCAGAGAGTCACAAGTGAGTTGGACAGTGCCTTGGATTCTGGAGCTTGATTTCTGAGTGCTGTGCTGATCTTGATGTTGCCTCTTGTCATTTGTTGGTTTTTTGCAGTCCCTGGCTGGCAGCATCACCAGCTGGCTCTCCTGTCACAGCACCTGTCATGTTTTCAGCTATTGTAGAGGAAGAGCTCCAGCAAGAAGCTGCTCTTATTAGGAGTAGAGAAAAACCTTTGGCTTTGATCCAGGTAAAGTGTTAAGTTACTGCAGTTGTGAAGTGACAAGAGGAGTTCCCAGTAGCTGCATCATAGAATCAGCCAGTTGGAAGAGAGCTCCAAGCTCATCCAGCCCAACCTAGCACCCAGCCCTGGCCAATCAACCAGACCATGGCACTAAGTGCCCCAGCCAGGCTTGGCTTCAACGCCTCCAGGAATGGCAACTTCACCACCTCCCTGGGCAGCCCATTCCAGTGCCAATCACTCTCTCTGCCAACAACTTCCTCCTAACATCCAGCCTAGATCAGTTGTGTGATTAGTTATGTATCAGTACACTTAGTGTCATTTACATGATGATGTTGATATCACTTAATGATAACTTCATGTTGCTCTTCAGTGAGGTAGGCTTAGATGAAAGTCAAGTAGACTGCTAAATCCATCATGAATGCATTCACAGCACCTGAGAATGGTTGAGATTGCAGGAACCTCAGGTCCAAAGCTCCTGGAGTGCTTGTGTCCTGCTGTGCTGCCTTTCTGGCAGATGGCTCAAGTTTCCATTGAGGAGCAGGGCCTGCAAATGTCAGGTTTCTTCAAGTTGTCTGAAGGTCTCATCCACTGCTTCCTGATCAGTGGGTCTGTAGCAGCCATGCCTTTGGAAGCAGTAAAGAATAGCCACCAGCAGGCGGGAGTCCATGGAATCATAGAGCCATCAGGTCACAGAATCAGTCAGGATTGGAAGGGACCACAAGGATCAGCCAGTTCCAACCCCCCTGCCATGCCCAGGGACACCTCACACTAGAGCAGGCTGTCCACAGCCTCAGCCAGCCTGGCCTGAAACACCTCCAGGGGTGAGACTTCCACCACCTCCCTGGACAACCCCTGCCAGACTCTCACCACCCTCATGCTGAACAACTTCTTCCTAACATCCAGTCTGAATCTCCCCATTTCCAGCTTTGTTCCATTCCCCCCACTCCTATCACTCCCTGACAGCCTCAGAAGTCCCTCCCCAGCTTTCTTGTAGCCCCTTCAGATACTGCAAGGCCACAAGAAGGTCACCTGGGAGCCTTCTCCTCTCCAGACTGCACAGCCCCAACTCCCTCAGTCTCTCCTCACAGCAGAGCAGCTCCAATCCTCTGCTCACCCTCGTGGCCCTTCTCTGGACCCCTCCCAGCACCTCCATAGCCCTCTTGTCCCAAGGGCTCCAGCACTGGATGCAGTACTCCAGGTGGGGTCTCAGCAGTGCAGAGCAGAGGAGCAGGATCCCTTCCCTGCCCTGCTGCCCACACTGCTCTTGCTGCAGCCCAGGCTCTGGTTGCTCTCTGGGCTGCCAGAGCACACTGACAGCTCAGACTGAGCTTCTTCCCCACCAGCACCACCAAGTCCCTCTCCTCATGGCTGCTCTCCAGCCAGTCCCTGCCCAGCCTGTATTGGTGCTTGGGATTGCCTCGACCCAGCTGCAGGACCTTGCACTTGGTCTTGTTGAACTTCCTGAGGTTGGCTTGGGCCCAGCTCTGCAGCCTGCCCACTTCCCTCTGGAGGGATCCTTCCCTCCAGCTGTCAGCCACACCAGACAGCTTAGTGTCATTGGCAAACAGGGTGCCTCAGTGCCTCTGTCCATGGCACCCACAAAGATGTTAAACAAGACTGATCCCTGAAGGACTCCACTTGTCCCTTGCCTCCACTGGGCCATGGAGCCATTGACAGCCACTCTCTGAGTGCAGCCATGAAGCCAGTTCTTTACCCATCCATCAAAGCCATGTGTCACCAGCTGGGAGCTCAGGATGTGGGAGGCTTTGCTCAGGTCCAGGTGCATACCTCAGCTGCTCCTCACCATGGGTCCCTGTGGCTCTGACCTTGCCATGCCTGCTCTCCCTGCCTGCAGATCGAGGAGTGTGCTATTCAAGATCTGCTGCTCCACTACGAAGCCTTCGACAACCCTGATGAATTTGTGACTGTTGAAAGGGCTCCACAGGGACCTATAGCAGCACCTACGTGGAACAAGCACTGATCTGCACTCTGCACAGCCCTCTTGTGTCTGCACTGCTGAAGTTCTCACTCTTGCAACCAAGTGAAACACGACTGGAGGAACGGTGTAGTTTCTAACATCAGCATTACAGCCCTGCTCATAATCACTAGGTACTTGTTAGAGAAGGGAACTCAGGCCTTCCCTCTGCCCTTGACCCACAGCATCTGTTGTCTATGTGTGTTTGGGGAGATTCCTTTCCCAAGAGATGCCATTAGTAATGTTCCACAGAGCTGCAGATTGTGAATGCATTTGCTAAGCTGAAATGGTGAGGGGCTTCTGTTCAATTCACAGGTGGCTGAAAAGCCAGCACTCATTTTGTGTTTGAAGGAGGAACTGAAGGTGCAGAAGTGGACACCTGTAACATTTTGGGGTGCAGATGTTCTTCAGAGCTTCCTGGCAAACTGGGGATACTGGCAAAAGCTTCTGCTTGAACTCGATGTAGAAGTGCAGTTTGAGAGTGCTGCTCTCCTGAAGAGTGGCAGGCCCTGCCTGGCTGTGGTCATGCTCCTGGATGGGCCTCTCTGCTGTGCTGAGGGCCCTGCCCTTGCCTGCCCTCACCCCAGTGCTGAAGCTTTTGACCTTGGAGCAGTCAGCTCTGGGGGGAAGTAAAGCACATAGCTGAGTGGAAGATGGTGACACTTTGTCTTGTCCTGGTACAGGTGGTACAGCTTAGAACCACTGGGTGTGAGCTGCAGCTCACTGGGACTGCTGAGCAAATAGAACACATCTCTCTAGTCACAGGGGAGGCTTAGAGGGGTGACTGCCTGGCTGTGGAGCTGGCAGGCACCTGCCTTTGGAGGATGATCACAGCTGGCTTTCAGTATTGTGTGTTCTGAAGTTCTCTGTGCCTGGTTTCAACAAATTTGTGTATATATATAAAGGTTAAAAAATAACCTCTGCACTCCTGTCCAGTTTGTCTGCCACCACAGCTCTGTTTGAACTTGGTGTTTCCCAGCAGTGTCAGTACTCAAACTCTGGAAGCCTAGAACTGAAAGAGCTACAGAAGGTGAATGGAGAGAAGGATCACTCTGTGATAAAAGAATCCTGACAAGACAAACCCAATCCTACCTAGAGCTGTCTCAGTGGTTTCAGGTCAAGCTACACCAAAAACTCCCCCACCACAATTGTAAAGAAATGCAATAAAGCATCAAATCTTGGTTTGCACCACCACAGGTTCCTTTCATGTGCTACCTCTATGTAATGAACACTGCAGGGAGCTACAAGTACTGCCCTTGTGCATGGAACAGGAGCTGCAGAGGCACAAGATGATGCAGCTTTTACGTCATAGAATGGTTTAGGTTGGAAGGGACCTCAAAGCTCAGCCAGTTCCAACCCCCCTGTGCCATAGGCAGGGACACCTCCCACTAGAACAGGTCACTCAAGGACTCATCCAACCTGGCCCCAAACATCTCCCTGGGCAACCTGTGCCAGTGTCTCACCACCCTCACTTCAAACAACTTCTTCCTAACAGCCACTTTCAGTCTTCCCTCTGCCACTTCAAACCCATTCCTCCTCCTCCTGTCATGACAAGACCTTGTCAATAGTCCCTCCCCAGCCCTCCTGGAGCCCCCTTCAGATCCTGCAAGGCCACTCCAAGCTCTCTTGGAAGCCTTCTCTTCTGCAGGCTGCAGAGCCCCAACTCTCTCAGCCTGTGCTCAGAGCAGAGCTGCTGCAGCCCTCTCAGCACCTTGTTGGCCTCCTCTGGACTGGCTCCAACACTTCCATGTCCTGCATGTGCTGGGGGCTCCAGACCTGCACCCAGGACTGCAGGTGGGGTCTGAGGAGAGCAGAGCCAAGGGGCAGAATCCCCTCCCTTGCCCTCTGCCCACACTGCTCTTGCTGCAGCCCACCAGAAGGTTGCTGTCCCTTTCTGCCAGCAGCTCTCCAGCCACACTGCCCCAAGCCTGTAGGTATTGCTTGGGGTTGTTGTGTCCCAGGTGCAGGTCCTGGCACTTGTTCTTGTTGAAACTCATCCCACTGATGTTGGCTCATTGATCTAAGCCTATCCAAGTGCCTCTGCAGAGCCTCTCTACCCTCATTCAAATCAGCACTGCCACCCAACTTGGTGCCACCTGCACACTCACTGCTGACCCTCTCTGTGCCCGAATCAAGGGCATCAGTGAAGATGTTAAACAGAAGTGGTCCCAACACAGATCCCTGAGGAACACCACTGGTGCCTGGTGCCAGCTGGATTGACCTCCACTGAGCACCACTCCCTGGGCCCTCCTGCCCAGCAGTGCTTTCTCCAGCAGGCAGTGCTCAGCCAAGCCAGCAGCAGCCAATTGGTCTGCAGGAGTTGTGTGGGGAGCAGTATCAATGGCTCCCAGAGTCTAGGCATGCAACGTGGAGACCTTTCCCTCATCCAGCAGCTGGGTAACATAGGCATGGAAGGAGAACTCAGGCTCACAGGATGTCAGGGGTGGGAAGGGACCCAGAGAGCTCATCCAGTCCAACCCCCCTGCCAGCGCAGGACCATACAGTCTAGCTCAGGGCACACAGCAACACATCCAGACAGGCCTGGAAAGGCTCCACAGAAGGAGACTCCACAGCCTCTCTGGGCAGCCTGTGCCAGGGCTCTGGGACCCTTCCAGGCAAGAAGTTGCCCCTTGTGTTGAGCCGGAGCCTGCTGTGCTGCAGCTTCCATCCATTGCTGCTTGTCCTATCCCAGGGAGCAGTGAGCAGAGCCTGTCCCCCACTCCTGACCCCCAGCCCTCAAATAGTTATAGACATTCATTAGATCCCCTCTCAGTCTTCTCCAGACTAAGCAGCCCCAAGGCTCTCAGTCTCCGTAAGGAAGATGCTCAAGTCCCCCAGTCACCCTTGTGGCTCTCTGCTGGACTCTCCAGCAGGTCCCTGTCTCTCCTGAACTGGGGAGCCCAAAACTGACCACAGTATTGCAGGTGTGGTCTCAGCAGGGCACAGTGGAGAGGGCAAAGAACCTCCCTAGCCCTGCTGGCCACACTTCTCTTGATGCACTTCAGGATGCCACTGGGTCCCTTGGCCACCAGGGCACATCACTGGCCCATGCAGAGCTTGCTGAGAGACCTCACACTTTGTAGAGTTGAAAAACAAATATAATTTATAAGTACATTTTTATTTCTTAGTTTTTCCTCTTCATTTCCTTATTTCTTCATCTCAGGCAGTTGTGATTTGCTCTGCTCCAGCCAGCACAGTGAGCCAGTGAAGATGTCTGCTTACTGCTCCAAGCAGAAGTGACAAAGGGTTGGTCAGGACCAGGCTGTGTCAGTGCCAGCACTGCAGTCCAGTTTGCATTGCTATGACTTTTTAAATCTCCTTTCTTTTCCTCTCGCCTCCCTCCATCCAGCACCACCTCCCCTTTCCCACCCCACACACCATTTACCCTCCCCAAGCACCTGCCTGCTGTTGGAGCCTCCTTCCACATAAGGTCTCACCACTTTGCCCTCCCTGCCCACTCCCCTTTTTAACCTGGGTGCTGTTGGAGTCTCCTCCCCCCACAGGTGTCACCACTTTGCCCTCCCTGCCCCTTCCCCTATTTAATGGGCCCCAGGGAAGGCAGTAGCCCCAAGTTTGCCCATCTGGGCAGAGGGATCCTCCTCCCATAGGGACTGGTGAGTGCCCCTGGTGCACACTGGGTGCTGGTGGAGGGGATCAAAGGCTGGGGGGCCTGGTGGCCCCCCGGTTACACACAGATAGGCTCACTGCTTGCTCTAACATCACCCATGGGTGCTGGCTGAGCCTTCTTACTGGGGCTGAGCTCCTTTGTGCGTAGCTGCTGTGTTCTGTTCACCTGTGAAACTAAGAATTCCAGGAATGAGTCTCCGACACCTTCTGAGGAGCCTCAACTGAGCCTGGAGGAATGGGAGGCTGAGGGCTGTCAGCGCTGGCAGGGACCACTGCTCTGGCTGGACTTTGGTTCCAAGATCACCTTTCCAAGTCTCTCTGGAGCAGCTGCTGATGCTGGAGCTGCTGTGCAAGCCAGCAGCTCTCTGCCTGTCCCCAGAGCGCTCCTCCGGCTCTGCCTGGCCTATCCCATGCTGTCTGCTGATTGCTTTGTGCTCACCACTTTGTTTTTCAGGATGTGGTGGTTGGCTCCCAGCTCCACCAACAGCCCAGGCAGAGTGTGCTGAGGCAGGCTCCTGCAGCAGCTTCCTCCACTTGTTGTCTCAGGTGGCGAGTGTGGAGCTCTGAAAGAAGGCAGCAGATCAAGTCCCACAGCTCACTGCACTGCTGAGGATGGACACCTGCAGGGGTAAACAAAAATGGCACTTGGGAATTTAGACTCATAGAATCAGTCAGGGTGGGAAGGGACCACAAGGATCCCCTGTGCTCAGCACTGCTTTAATATACCACATCTTGAGTGCTGTATCCAGTTCTGAGCCACTCAATTCCAGAGAGATGTTGAGGTGCTGGAAGGTGCCCAGAGAAGGGCAGCAAGGCTGGGGAGGGGCCTGGAGCACAGCCCTGTGAGGAGAGGCTGAGGGAGCTGGGGGTGTGCAGCCTGCAGAAGAGGAGGCTCAGGGCAGAGCTCATTGCTGTCTGCAGCTACCTGCAGGGAGGCTGTAGCCAGCTGGGGTTGGGCTCTGCTGCCAGGCAGCCAGCAACAGAACAAGGGGACAGAGCCTCAAGCTGTGCCAGGGCAGGTTCAGGCTGGATGTGAGGAGGAAGTTGTTGGCAGAGAGAGTGATTGGCATTAGAATGGGCTGCCCAGGGAGGTGGTGGAGTCTGCATCCCTGGAGGTGTTGAAGCCAAGCCTGGCTGGGGCACTTAGTGCCATGGTCTGGTTCATTGTCTAGGGCTGGGTGCTAGGTTGGACTGGATGAGCCTGGAGGTCTCTTCCAAGCTGCCTGATTCTGTAAGTCTTGCTGTAGCTGCTGCTCCTCCACACCAAGTGCACACTCTGCCCTCTGTGACACCCAGCAGGTCTGCCTGTCTGGCCCTGGGCAGTCTGCTCTAACGAAGGGCACTGATGGTGCTCACTGCGGCAGAGTGAGGCAGAGGATCTTTGAGGATCCCTTTCCATCTGATTCATTCCAGGATTCCATGGTTTCATGTATGTAAAGGGTTAACCCTCCTGAGGGCCGCCTGAACCTGACCCCACGTCCTCCTGACTCCTCCCTGGGGATGGTCTGAACCTGACCCCAGGTGCAGTGGTTAACCTACTCCCTCTTCTTGTCTAGGGCCCCTATGAAACCAGAGGACATTCCTCTTTCTCTCTCTTTTTGCCCTGCCTGCCTGGCAGCACTACCTTTGTTCCTGCTGCTCCTGGTTTTGCCTCGTGGCCACCCCACCACAGGGTGGGCAACCCCTTCCTGAATCTGCCTCCATCCATGGCCATCAATCTGGTTGTGTAGGCATTTTTGTACCTTGGTTCCCTTCCCTGTGCCTTTTGTAACTCCCCTTACCTTAAATACCTTTTTATTTACTCTTAAAGCTCTTTCTCTTAACTTCCCAATGGAAGCAAGACTGTTCCTTGGGTGCTGTACCCCTCTCTCCTCTCCACATCTAATCCCTCTCTTTCCAAAGGGGGGTAAGGGGAAAGCATCCTATGAATGGATTGTTCGCTTGGGTTTTGAGTCTCTGGGAAGCTTAAAGCAGAGCAATGCAATGTATGGCTCAGCATGAATGTGTGGAGTGGTGCTAGCTGCTGGCCCATTCAGAGCTTGGAGTGGGAGCACCTCCTGCTCTGCCTCTGCAGTGAAGTATCACCTATGCAAGGTGGCTGGACCTGCTTCCCTCTGCAGGTTTCTGGCTGAGCTGGGCACCTTTCCTGCCAACAAGCACTGCAGACTCAGAACACTGCACTACTGATGAAGTTGTTTAGCCCAAAGAAAAGAGTATTACTGGACTTGAAAGCCTGGAACAAATAAAGTTGTTTAGCCTGAAGAGAAGAGTCCTGCTGCATTTTCTGAAGCAACAGGGGGAAACTCTCACTGCTTGGTGATGTTTGTGGTGAGCAAGGAAGAAATAAGCTGGAGCATGACAGGCTCAGCTTACACACTTGGGAAGTCTGTCCAATGACAGTGGTGAAGCTTTGCTGCAACTAACCTGTCTTAACCACTGAAGTCTTCAAGAATAGTCTGGGTGAAGGCAAAAGTAACTAATCTCAACTCAGGAGAAGGTGCCCTGGGCACAGGCTCACAGGATGTTAGGGTTGGGAAGAGACCTAAAGAGATCACTGAGTCCAACCTATTGCCTAACCCTTCTAACTAAACCAATGCACAAAGTGCCTCATCCAGCAACACAGGCTCACAGATGTCAGGGGTGGGAAGGGACCCAAAGAGCTCATCCAGTCCAAACCCTGCCAGCACAGGACCATACAATCCAGCTCAGGGCACACAGCAACACATCCAGACAGGCCTGGAAAGACTCCACAGCTTCTCTGGGCAGCCTGTGCCAGGGCTCTGGGACCCTTCCAGGCAAGAAGTTTCCCCCTTGTGCTGAGCTGGAACCTGCTGTGCTGCAGCTTCCATCCATTGCTGCTTGTCCTATCCCAGGGAGCAGTGAGCAGAGCCTGTCCCCCCCTCCTGACATTGATTAAATCCCCTCTCAGTCTTCACCAGACTAAGCAGCCCCAGGGCCCTCAGCCTCTCCTCACAGGGCTGTGCTCCAGGCCCCTCCCCAGCCTTGCTGCCCTTCTCTGGACACCTTCCAGCACCTCAGCATCTCTCTGCAATTGAGGGGCCCAGAACTCGACACAGCACTGAAGCTGTGTCCTGAGCAGTGCTGAGCACAGGGGCAGAAGAACCTCCCTTGTCCTGCTGGCCATACTGCTCCTGAGCCAGGCCAGATGCAACAAGAGTTGTTGGCACCTTCTGAACTCCTCCTCTTGGGTCAAGCCAGCTGCAGAAGCAGGAATGAAGCTGTTCTAGGAAAAATGCTCTGGACTGGCAAACCTCTTAATTAGGCAGAGTAATTGTGGGGTTCAGATCAAACTAATATCCCCCAAGTAAATCAGAGGACATGAGGCTGGTTTGGTAAGAATCACAGAAGGTTAGGGGTTGGAAGGGACCTCCAGAGATCATCTGGTTCAATGCTACCTGCCAGGGCAGGCTGCACAGGAGTGCATCCAGAAGGGTTCTGAAAGTCTCTAGGGAAGGAGACTCCACAACCTGCCTGGACAGCCTGCTCCAGGGCTCTGTTACCCTCACTGTGGAGAGGTGGAACCTCCCCTGTGCTCCAGCTTGCACCCATTGTTCCTTGCCCTAGCACTGGGTACCACTGAACAGAGTCTGGGACCTTCATCTTGGCACCCATGCCTCAGACCCCTGTAGGCATTGCTCAGATCCCCTCTCAGCCTTCCCCTCTCCAGACCAAACATCCCTGGGCTCTCAGTGTCTCCTCTCAGGGGAGATGAGTTCAGAGGTGCTCTTGCTGCCAGGTGGCCTGGGCTGTGGGGTGCAGATGCAGCATGTCTAGCATGGGAAACAGTGACAACTGCAGCCAGAGAACAGGCACAGCTCTGCTCCAGGAGCTGCCAGCACTTTGCTTGGCTGCTTTTGAACTGATGGAGCTGTCCAAGAGCTTCCTCAGGCAGCTGCTTTCCTGCCGGGCTTGGCCACCTGGCACACTGCTGGCTCACATTCGGCTCCTGCCCTTTACAGCCCCCAGGGCCCTTTCTGCCGGCAGCTCTCCAGCCACACTGCCCCAAGTCTGCAGCATCCGAACTGCTCTCTCGGGCTGCTGCTAGCTGGGGAACAGAAGCTGTCCTGTGGGAGCTGCTGCCCTCCCCTAGCCCCTGAGTCTGTCCTCTGGGGTTTTCCAGACACACACTGCTTGTGCCTCCATCTCATAGCTGGGAAAGCTGCACCATGAGCATCTGGTTTATGGGCTGTGGGTCCAACCCTAGGAGAGCTGAAGGACCTGCTGAAAGGCAGCTTCGGCAGAGCTGAGTGCTGCCAGTGCCCACATCCCTGCAGCTGGGCAAGGAGGTCATTGCACAGGGGCTGCTTAGATGCCCCCAGGGGTGTGCTGTGCCACAGGGAAAGTCCAGGGGTTTCCCAATGTGCCTCTGGAGACATTGCTTCCCAAAAACAAGCCCAGCCCTGCAGAAAGGCCTGAGCACAGAGCCAAGTCTGTCAGCTAAAGACATAAACAAGTGGATCCTCAGAGTCCCCAGGCTCAATGCCTGGCACTTCTGCTGCCTTTGGAGCTGCACTTCCATACTGGAATGAGGGTCAGGAGGGGGGGACAGGCTCTGCTCACTGCTCACTGCTCCCTGGGATAGGACAAGCAGCAATGGATGGAAGCTGCAGCACAGCAGGTTCCAGCTCAGCACAAGGGGGAAACTTCTTGCCTGGAAGGGTCCCAGAGCCCTGGCACAGGCTGCCCAGAGAGGCTGTGGAGTCTCCTTCTGTGGAGCCTTTCCAGGCCTGTCTGGATGTGTTGCTGTGTGCCCTGAGCTGGATTGTGTGGTCCTGCTCTGGCAGGGGTTGGACTGGAGGAGCTTTTTGGGTCCCTTCCCACCCCTGACATCTGTGAGCCTGGGATCCTGTAACTCTTATGCAGAGACAGCTTTCATCTTGGATCCCATTCTGTGCTTCTGTGCTCCACAACCTCCCTGGAGGTGCTCAGGACCAGGCTGTATGAGGCCTTGAGCAACCTGTTCTAGTGGGAGGTGTTCCTGCTGCTGGGAATGGCTGAGCCTTGAGGTCCCTTCCACCCTGAAGCATTCTGTGGCTCGATGAACGCAGTGCCAGGCGCTCTGGCAGCAGTGGTTGCGGTGGGTCAGGTGCAGCAGGAGGGGCTCCTCTCTGCTCAGTCTCCTCTGCATCCTGGCACTGCTCTCTCCTTCCTTTCCCCATGTTGCCAAGTCTCAGCCCTGTCATTTTCTTTAACAATCATCTACCTTTCAGAGGTGTTTCCAAAGGTAGAATTGGTGTGGCAGGAGGGAGCTGCAGGCTCTGTGGTGGGTTGGGAACTTCCCCCCACAGCCTTCTCTGCCCCCCAGTTAAAATTCACCAGCCCAGCTCAGATGTCTGGGAAGTAAACTAAAGCTCTCTTTAGAGCAGAGCTGAGTTTGCCAGCATATCCACAGGACATATTGACAGGTATTTACCACTGTATACAGCTCAGAAATGCTGCTGAAATCCAATCTTCCCCCTGGGCAGAGAAAGCCCAGAGGGGGCCAGTGCCCCCCTCTCTCCCCTAAGGTAGAAAGGCACCAGCAAAGCTCACCTGTTAGCTGAGCAGTTAAGGTTAGTGGAGGAGATTAGAGAGAGGATCACAGAATCAGTCAGGGCTGGAAGGGACCACAAGGATCAGCCAGTTCCAACCCCCTGCCATGCCCAGGGACACCTCACACTAGAGCAGGCTGAGATTCCTGTTGAGTACTGCTTCAGCAGCACACAGGAGAAGATGTTTGCCCTGTCTGGGTGAGAGGTGCTAAGGCCATGTGCTTCTCCACCACTCTGGGCATCCTCCTGCCCTACAGCACTCATTTTGGTCCAGAAATGATGGATCAGTGCAGAGAAGGAGCTGTAGAGCCATTTATAGAAGCCAAAATAATTCCTCTGTGACCTCCTCGTGTTCCTATAAAGCTGTTTCTGCCTTGGCATCAGGAGCTGAGTCAGCAGCAGAGATAACAAGAGTTAGACTGGAAACAACAAAGGTCCCAAGGACTTTGGAAGCAAGAAAATTAAGCTGCCAAGTTATAATCTTCATGGAATGTATATATATATATTTTTTTTTTCTCTCCCCAGTACATGCAATTGACTGACCTGGGTGGTGAACACTGGCACAGGTTCTCCAGAGAGGCTATGGCTGCTCCCTTCCTGGAGGTGTTCAGAACCAGGTTGGATGAGGCCCTGAGCAACCTGTTCTAGTGGGAGGTGTCCCTGCCTATGGCAGGATGAGCTTTGAGGTCTCTTCCAACCTAAACCATTCTATGATTCTATGACAGAAGAAAGAGAGAGAGAGAAAAGGACTTGGACTCAGTTCCTCAGCAGCTGCCAGTGTCTAATATGCTTTTGGGAAAGTTGTGTTGCACAACCTGCCCTGGGAGCCCTGCCTGAGTAAAGGTCAGGAGCAGTCCTCTCAGCCCGGTGGGGATTCGGCAGAGCTGCCCTAGAGGCTCTGGTTCCAGCTGCTCTAACAGGCTCTATTGTTTGGGAAGCAGAGAAGGATCAGGAAATTGTCTTCTGAATGCAGCCTGTCAGAAAGTACCTTCAGGTGACATCAGGTCTCTCATTCCTCCTTTATGTAAATTTGAGTGATGAGCAAACTTGAATGTTCTCTGCCTTGAGGGAGAATCATCACTCTCATTGATCAAACAGTGCAGGTAGGATGTCAGGGAAGATGCAATAGGAAGTGTTATGTTCGAAACAGTGTAAGGTCCTGCACCTGGGTGGGTGCAATCCCAAGCACAACTCCAGGCTGGGTGGGAAATGGCTGAGAGCAGCCCTGAGGAACAGGCCCTGGGGGTCTGGGGTGAGGAAAAGCTCCACAGGAGCCTGCAGTGTGAGTGCAGCCCAGACAGCAACCCTGTGCTGGGCTGCAGCAAGAGCAGTGTGGGCAGAGGGCAAGGGAGGGGATTCTGCCCCTTGGCTCTGCTCTCCTCAGACCCCACCTGCAGTCCTGGGTGCAGGTCTGGAGCCCCCAGCACAAGCAGGACATGGAAGTGTTGGAGCCAGTCCAGAGGAGGCCACCAAGATGCTGAGAGGGCTGCAGCAGCTCTGCTCTGAGCACAGGCTGAGAGAGTTGGGCCTCTGCAGCATCTGAAAGGGGCTGCAGGGGGGCAGGGGAGGGACTATTGACAAGGTCTTGTCATGACAGGACAAGGGGTAATGGGTTTGAAGTATCAGAGGGGAGACTGAAAGTGGCTGTTAGGAAGAAGTTGTTTGCAGTGAGGGTGGTGAGACACTGGCACAGGTTGCCCAGGGAGGTTGTGGAGCACAGAAGGTGATCTTTGAGCCCATTCTGTGCTTCTGTGCTCCACAACCTCCCTGGAGGTGCTCAGGACCAGGTTGGATAAGACCTTGAGCAACCTGTTCTAGTGGGAGGTGCCCCTGCCTATGGCACAGGGGAGTTGGAACTGGCTGAGCTTTGAGCTCCCTTCCAGCCTAACCCACTCTGGATTCTGTGGAACGATTTACACAAAGACTGCTGCAGAGATATTTTTTCCCTTCCTAGTTTGCAATGGTCTCATTTCCTATGCAGTCTTCACTGCATCCTGACCCTGCTCTCTCCTTCCTTTCCCCCAGATTGTCAAGTCTCAGCCCTGTCATTTTCTCCTCAGAGCTATTTCTGAAGGAATGGAAAGGTAGAATTGGTGTGGCAGGAGGGAGCTGCAGGATCTGAGGTGGGTTGGGAGGTGCATAGATGCATTAGGAATGACTGCAGAGGAGCAGCAGCAAGTAGCAGTAGCAGCAAGGGTTGCTGAGTTACTTTGCCCAGGCTGAATTTAGCAGCAAACAGCTACCAGGTGGACAAGAGGCTGTGCTGGGTTTGCAGGTGAGCATGTTCCTGGGAGGAAGGAGCTCTTCTCCACAGAAGTGTCACTGCAGAGGGGCAGACAAACATTTCCAGCTCTCTGGGTAGCTGAGGTTGTGAGAGCTGCAGGTCCAAGCTGCCTGCAGGAAAGCAGCCATCCATGCACGTGTCTGTGAATTCTCTCACACGAATCAAAGCAAAGAAACTGTTTGGGTTACTGAATCCTTGCTTTTATTTTGTCAGCAGGACATTGTCTGTCTGCAGAGAAAGATCTTCTTGGCTTCCCTGCTGCTGCTTGCTGCCTGTATTGCTTCCCCCACTGGGAGCCGTGCGTAGAGGTGTGCAAGGAGAAGAAGGATGCTCTCTGGGCACACCTGACAGGTGAGTTCTGGCCGAGGAGACCTGGCTCCTGCCTTGCAGGCCACGAGGAGGAGCAGAGGGCTGGAGCTGCTCTGCTGTCAGCAGAGACTGAGGGAGCTGGGGCTGGTCAGACTGGAGAGGAGAAGGCTCCCAGGTGACCTTCTCGTGGCCTTGCAGGATCTTATCTCTCTTCCCAGAGAGAGTGACTGGCATTGGAATGGGCTGCCCAGGGAGGTGGTGGAGTTGCTGTGCCTGGAGATGTTGAAGCCAAGCCTGGCTGGGGCACTTAGTGCCATGGTCTGGTTGGTTGGGCAGGGCTGGGTGCTAGGTTGGGCTGGCTGAGCTTGGAGGTCTCTTCCAACCTGCCTGATTCTATGACTCCAAACCCTTGACAATGTGTTGTTTCTGGGAGGGTAACCTCTTATTGCCAGGTGCAGGAGGTGAGTTCGTGAAAGGCAAAGGATCTGCCAGTGCTGCAGGCAGGAGGAAGCAGTGAGAGAGCAGGGCTGCTGCTGGCAGGTGCAGTGCATGTGGCTGGGAGCAGGGGAGAGACTCCCAGAGCAAAGGCGTTGCTGCTGCTGCTGCTGAGGTGCTCTGTGGGTCATGACAGACACAAAATATTGGATGTTTCTCAGCCATAGCTTAGATTCTATCACCACAGCCAAAGCATTCCAGCTTTGACTGCTCAGAAGTCTTCAAGCATGCTGATCCTGCAACCTTTTAAGTGAAATTACTATGTTTGAAGTGAAATTGCTATGTTTGAAGGCTGTAAGGTACGTTCATTGTCAGCTAACTCACTACCCCCTGTTTTAGCTGACTCCAAACCAGGCAGGACAACAAGATGCCACCTCCCCAGGGATGGGCAGGCTGAGCAGGTTTATCAGCAAACTCCTACAGCAGCTTGGTGACAAAGAATCTCCAAAGGGAGACCTCTTAAAGTGCTAACAGAGAAACCAGACTAAGACTGAGACAGCACAAGTTAAACCTGTCTGCCCATGTTTGATTTCAGGGCGTTTCACCAGTAGAGTGTTAAGGCAAGCTGGGGGGCTGGGGGTGTAGATTGAAATGTGGGACTGGTGTGCAGTAAACCTGAAAACAGAACTCTGCTCTCTCTTTAAACAGGCCTGGGTCCCACATTCCTGTCTCTGGGCAGGGCTCACCAAGGGACAAGAATGGTTTCTCCTTCCAGCTGCCCCAAGACCTGATGTGCCTTGTGAGAGAATCTGAGTTGCACTGGTCACAGAGGAATACTTGGAGAGGGCAGATGGAGAATGAACCTGCTGAGGAGAGAGTGAGGGAGCTGGGGATGGGTAGTGTGGAAGAGAGGAGGCTGAGGGCAGAGCTCATTGCTGTCTGCAGCTACCTGAAGGGACATTGTGGAGAGGCTGCTGCTGGGCTCTGCTCACAGGGAACTGGAGACAGAACAAGGGGGAATGGCCTCAAGCTGAGCCTGGGGAGGTTTAGATTGGGCATTAGGAAGAAGTTTTTCCTGTAGAGAGTGGTCAGGGCCTGGAATGAGCTGCCCAGGGAGGTGGTGCAGTCACCCAGCCTGGATGTGTTTAAGGCTGGTTTGGATGTGGTTCTTGGGGCTATGGTTGAAGGTGAACCTTGCAGAGCAGGGTTCTAGGTTGGGCTTGGTGCTCCTGAGGGGCTGTGCCAGCCTGGATGTGGCTGTGACTCTGTGAATGGTTTCCAAGGAGTGCAGAGCATCCCTGCCAGGAGGAATCAAAACCATCTGCTGCAGATGTCAGCACCCAGAGGCTGGGGTGGCCTCTGCCAGCTGTTCACTGCTTTTGGTCCTTTTGCAAACACTACCTGTGGAAGTGGAGGTTGTCTGCATGAGGCAGTGCAAAGTGGTTCCTGTGAGCCTTAATCCTGCCTGTTTGCAGCCAGACTGCCAGACACAAAATTGTCACATTCAACAACACTGTGCCCTTGGACTGCAAAGCTCTGTAATAACCTCATCTGCCATTGTTTTAATTACAGGCTAGGGTTCACTAAGGGGAACTAAAGTTAGAAGTGGATGAATGGATTTTGATATGAAGGGGAAGATTTTCTTTCTTTTTTCTTTCCCCTTTTCCCAGGGAAATTACATTCTTGGGAGAACTGCAAAACCAGAAGGACTGAAATGGCCTCTCCTGAGCCAGAGGGTGGAGAAGGCTTTGCAAAACAAAGGTCAGAGGCAAAAAGGCAGCTATTTAGAAGTGAAAAAAACCCCACACCAATAAAAAGTGACAGGGATGATGTACAAGCAGGGAGGGGACTGAGGAGACAGAGACAAAGAAAGCAAGGACAATGTCATCTGTAGTTTTGCCCATCAGGAGCTGGTGAATGTTTGTGCAAGGCAAGGCACAACAGCACAAAATCCTGGCAGTGGAAGGGTGCAGGGAGGTGCAGTGCAGGGAAGAGTGTCTCAGCCTGGCACTAATGGGACTGGGCCATGACAATGCCTCCTGACAGCTGGGGTTGGCAGGCAAGTCCTGAGTGCCAGATCCCTCAACAGCTCCTTCTGAGGGCTGCTCCAAAATCATAGAATTAAGCAGGTTGGAAGACAGCTCCAAGCTCCTCCAGCCCAACCTAGCACCCAGCCCTGGCCAATCAACCAGACCATGGCACTAAGTGCCCCAGCCAGGCTTGGCTTCAACACCTCCAGGCACGGCGATTCCACCACCTCCCTGGGCAGCCCATTCCAATGCCAATCACTCTCTCTGCCAACAACTTCCTCCTAACATCCAGCCTGATCCTGCCCTGGCACAAATCAGTGCTGAACGTCATCTGAGCTTACAGGGTGAGGGCTGCAGCTCCTCAGTCACAGGCACATAAAGCACTGTTAGGGCAAAGAGGCCTCAGACTTGAGGGCTTCCAGGGGAGGGCTCAACACTGTTAAGGGATATAGCTCTGAATGGGGAGAAGGAAAGAATCTTCTCCATGCTCTGCCCATATGTAAGCAGTGGACTGTCTGTTTCCTTCATCAGTCTTTAGTTTCTCTTGCCATACTGATTAGTCCTTCTGGATATGTATGGCTGCTCTGTGAAAGGGAGCTGCAAGTAGAGGATGATTTAGTAAGAGAAAATAATGTTTAAGGTTCTGGACAGCAGTTAAGTGATGCAGGATGGCCTCGGGGATTAAATGTATGTAGAACATAAGTCATGGAGACAGTGTTCTGTTGTGACTGTTAGAATAGTGTGGAATGGAATAGAACAGAATGGAGTAGAATGAAACAGAACAGAGCAGAATGGAATGGAGTGGAATAGAATAGAATGGAGTAGAATGAAATAGAACAGAGCAGAATGGAATGGAGGGGAGGGGAAGGGAAGGGAAGGGAAAGGAAGGGAAGGGAAGGGAAGGGAAGGGAAGGGAAGGGAAGGGAAGGGAAGGGAAGGGAAGGGAAGGGAAGGGAAGGGAAGGGAAGGGAAGGGAAGGGAAGGGAAGGGAAGGGAGAAGAGAAGAGTCGAGTCTGGTACCAGTCCCACCCAGTGTTCATGTTCACTGAAAGGAATCAGTACAAACCTCCAGCAGGAGCTGTGCAATTCTGCTGATAACAAACTCAGCTCCCAGAACAGTCTTTTGAGAGCACTTGGAGGCCCTCAGCAAGTCCCTGCAGCAGCACCAAGACCCAGTGTGAGTTTGGGTGTGTGAGGAATGTAAGCTTGGACACTGTGTCCTCAGAGCAATGCAGGTGGCAAAGGTTCCAAACCTTGCTCTTGTTTGGCATCTCTCAAGCAGCTTAAGGCAACACACTGCTCCAGACATTTGCTAGCCTCTGTTTACACTGAGAGAGAGGCATGAATCCAGTCACAGAAGCACAGAAATGTCAGGGCTGGAAGGGACATCAAGGGTCATCCAGGTCCTGCCATGCCCAGGGACACCTCACACTAGAGCAGGCTGTCCACAGCCACATCCAGCCTGGCCTGAAACACCTCCAGGGATGAGGCTTCCACCACCTCCCTGGGCAAACTGTGCCAGTCTCTCACCACGCTGGTGCTGAAGAACTTCTTCCTAACCTCCAGTCTGAATCTGCCCATTTTTAGCTCAGATCCATTCCCCACCAGTCCTATCACTACCTGAGACCCCAAAAAGTCCCTCAGCATCTGCCCATGGCTCCAGCCTGTTTCCTGGCTGCTGGCAAAGGTAGCTGGTGCTGAAGATGCAGCCTGGAAATCCAGAGCCCCTGTGAGTCTGGGGCTTGAGGAGCTGATGGCATGGGCTCCTGCACTTGGCACTGCACACCTGGGCATGCCCAGCACTCTGCAAAGGCAAACAGAGATAAATGTGAGAGAAGCAAACAGCTCAGACCCTGAGGAGTTTGCTCTTTCAATTTCACAAGACTGCTGAATAAATCTCTGCAGAAATCTGAGCACTCACCAGGGAGGCAGAGGCCAGAGAACCAAATGCGACTAACCACGGGCAGGAGAGCATGAAGAAAAGGGCAAAGAGAGGTCATGTAGTCACGGGGCAAGCCCTGCACACCCCCAGCTCTGTGTGCAGCTTGTTTGTGTTTGTCTGTACGGGCCTGGTAGGACTGAGATACCGAGGAGTGTGAGGTCTGTGTCTGGTAATCTCAGGGAGCAGATGCTGGAAGGGAAAGAAAAGACAGACAGATGAATACCAAGGAAAGAGAGGAAGGCCAATGGCAACCTGGCTGGGATTAGAAATGCTGTGGCCAGCAGCAGCAGGGAGGGGATTGTGCCCTTGGACTCTGCTCTGCTGAGGCCAAACCTTGAGTGCTGTGTTCAGTTTTGGGCACTGCAATACAAGAGTGCAGAGGAGGGCAAGGAAGCTGTGAAGGGCCTGGAGAGTAAATCTGCTGAGGAGAGAGTGAGGGAGCTGGGGATGGGTAGTGTGGAGAGAGGAGGCTGAGGGCAGAGCTCATTGCTGTCTGCAGCTACCTGAAGGGACGTTGTGGAGAGGCTGCTGCTGGGCTCTGCTCACAGGGAACTGGAGACAGAACAAGGGGGAATGGCCTCAAGCTGAGCCTGGGGAGGTTTAGATTGGACATTGGGGAAAGTTTTTTCCTGGAGAGAGTGGTCAGGGCCTGGAATGAGCTGCCCAGGGAGGTGGTGCAGTCACCCAGCCTGGCTGTGTTTCAGGCTGGTTTGGATGTGGTGCTTGGGGCTATGGTTGAAGGTGAACCTTGCAGAGCAGGGTTCTGGGTTGGGCTTGGTGCTCCTGAGGGGCTGTGCCAGCCTGGCTGTGGCTGTGTCTCTGTGGAAGAGCAGTCTGTGAACCGAGAGGAGACAGCATCTGCAGACACGCAGGGGCAGAAGCGAGACATCAGCCTGCCCTCGGTGCGAGCGGCGCAGGCTACTTCTGAGCAGCTCCCTGGGCCAGGCGGCAGCCGAGGCTCGGGACGGGTGCCGGGTGAGAGGCAGCAGTGAGGCAGCCCAAGCAGAGCGGCTGCCGTAATCGATGCACGGCTCGGCACGGCCAGCAGAGCACTGCAAGCTGACAGGAGGTTTAGCATCTGCACAGCTGCCGCAGTATTCCTGCCTGTGGTTTTGCTAGAAAGCAGCATTCACAGTCAGCAGCTCGGAGGTCAGCCCCGTGAGGAGCCTCCCGTGGTCATAGAATCACAGAATGGGTTAGGTTGGAAGGGAGCTCAAAGCTCAGCCGCTTCCAGCCCCCCTGTGCCAGAGCCAGGGACACCTCCCACTAGTGCAGGTCGCTCAAGGTCTCATCCAAGCTGGTCCTGAACACCTCCAGGAAGGTTGTGGAGCACAGAAGCACAGAATGGGATCAAAGATCAACTTCTGTGCTCCACCACCTCCCTGGGCAACCTGTGCCAGTGTCTCCTGAACAGCTCCAGGGAGGTTGTGAAGCATAGAATGTGATCAAAGATGATCCAGTTTCAATCTCCCCTCTGCCACTTCAAACCCATTCCTCCTCCTCCTGTCATGACACGACCTTGTCGATAGTCCCTCCCCAGCCCTCCTGGAGCCCCCTTCAGATCCTTTGCTCACTGCAAAGATTTCCATGCCTTGAACACACAGTGGCCAATATTACAAACAGGTCTTTCCTTTGCCAGTTTCTTACTGTGGAATCATAGAGCTGTTGGGATTGGAAGTGACCACTGAGATCATCAAGTCCAAACACTTCTCCAGAGCTCACAGTCCCACCCTGCTGCTAACCACATCCTTAAGCACCACATCCCTGCATCTTTTCAATGTGTCCAGAGCTGGGGACTGCCCCCTCCCTGGGCAGCCTGTTCCAATGCTTCATGACCCTTTCTTTGAAGGAATTTTTCCTAATGTCCAACCTGAACCTCCCTTGGCACAGCTTGAGCCCCTTTCCTTTTGCCCTGTCACTTGGTGCATGTGAGAGGAGACTGACTCTGACCTTGCTTCAACCTCTTTTGAGGCAGTTGTAGAGGGTGATGAGGTTTCCCTTCAGCTTCCTCTTCTGAATGCTTGAAGAACCCCAGCTCCCTCAGCAGTTCCTCATAAGACTCGTGTTCAAGACTTGTTTGCCACCTTGGTGGCTCTTGTTTGGACACACTCCCACACCTCAAAGCCCTTCTTGTGCTGACTGCCCCAAACCTGAACGCAGAACAGTCAAAATGCTGCCTGAAGGGAGGCTGTAGCCAGGTGGGGTTGGTCTCTTCTCCCAGGCAATCACTCACAGAACAAGCAGACACAGCCTCAAGCTGTGCCAGAGCAGGTTCAGGCTGGATGTTAGGAGGAAGTTGTTGGCAGAGAGAGTGATTGGCATTGGAATGGGCTGCCCAGGGAGGTGGTGGAGTCGCTGTCCCTGGAGGTGTTTAAAAGAAGACTTGGATGAGGCACTTGGTGCCATGGGTTAGATAATGAGAAGGGTTAGGTGACAGATTGGGCTTGATAATCTGAAAGGTCTTTTCCAACGTGATTAATTCTGAGGTGCTGTGGTGCTGTATGACCTCAGTACATATATACCTATATCTATAAAAGTAGGTTTTCAGGTGCTCAGTTTGCAGTGTTGCTGGGATGCAGTAGTTGTGTGCAGGTTCACTTGCAGGACCTTTTCAGTCGCTGCAGCTGCTGCCAGCATGCTGCAGGAGTGCAGTGCTTCATGCCAGCCCCAGAGAAGCATGCTCCAGGGAGGAGCAGCTTGTGGGACCAGCAAGTTCTGCTCCTTTTAGAGACTGCACAGCACCAGAAACCAGGCCCAGGCTCCAACCTCACTGTCTGCAGTGCACAGCTCAGTGCTTCCCTGGAGTGGCTTTTGCCTGGGCACTCAGCCCAGGCCTCTTCCAGACAATTCCTGGGCATGTTTTGAGGATGAGCAGGGGCCAGGCACCATGCCCCTGTGCAGCCTGGATGTGGGCACCCTTCTGGGGATGATAGCAGGCTTCAGCAGTGCCAGATGGCCTCAGAGCCAGAGGGGACAAACACAGCCTGAGTGCCTATGCTGTCTGCTAGTGCTGTGAAATGCCACCTTGGCTTATGCCCACCTAAGGTCCCCATGCTAACAGCCTGCAACCTCAGCATCACTCTGCAAAGAGTTCATCTCTGCTTTCATGTCACAGCGTTATGAGAGTGCTACAGTGGGGATCTGAGGGGTGTGTGAAGGAGCAGTGTACTGTGGGCAGGCAGAAATAAGGATTCACTCCTGTGCTCTGTGATAAAGTCTGGGCTGAAGAGTGAGCTCTGCTGTAGGAAGAGAAGCCACCAACTGTCCTGCTGAGCATGGCATGGAGATCACAGAATCATAGAATCAGCCAGGGTTGGAAGGGAACACAAGAAGCATCCAGTTCCAACCCCCTGCCATAGGCAGGGACACCTCCCACTAGAACAGGTCATTCAAGGCCTCATCCAACCTGGTCCTGAACACCTCCCTGGGCAACCTGTGCCAGTGTCTCACCACCCTCACTGCAAACAACTTCTTCTTAACATCCACTTTCAGTCTCCCCTCTGACACTTCAAACCCATTATCCCATGTCCTGTCACAACGAGACCTTGTCAGTAGTCCCTCCCCAGCCCTCCTGTAGCCTCCTTCAGATCCTGCAAGGCCACTGCAAGGTCTCCTGGAAGCCTTCTCTTCTGCAGGCTGCAGAGCCCCAACTCTCTCAGCCTGTGCTCAGAGCAGAGCTGCTGCAGCCCTCTCAGCATCTTGGTGGCCTCCTCTGTGCTGGCTCCAACACTTCCATGTCCTGCTTGTGCTGGGGGCTCCAGACCTGCACCCAGGACTGCAGGTGGGGTCTGAGGAGAGCAGAGCCAAGGGGCAGAATCCCCTCCCTTGCCCTGCTGCCCACACTGCTCTTGCTGCAGCCCAGCACAGGGTTGCTGTCTGGGCTGCACTCACCCTGCAGGGTCACACTGAGCTTTTCCACACCCAGGAGTAGCTGCCTGTACATTGTGCTAAGCTGTGAGTACAAAGCTTCATTCCTCAACTTCCAGCTGGCTGAGTCCAGGCTGGGTGAGTTCCTTGTGTGTGAGGAGCAGGTGATGCCCAGAAACACTGTAATGTTTTACCCTCCAAGTGCCTGCAATGCAATGGGCACCAGAAATAACTGCCCTGTGTGGGCAGTTGAGAGGCAACCTCAGGATTTCCCAAGAGCGCCAGGAGGTAGTTGAGGCTCAGAGGCTGCTCAGTCCTCGGGACGCGTGGGAGCTGTGCTCTCAGCGCTACCATGGCACAGCTCTTGTGTGCCCCGAAGCTCAGGAGCCCCGTGCAAGGCAGAGCACCTGCCCTGTGCTCGCACTGTCTGCCCTGTCTCTTTCTCTTTCACTACTCATTTCTTTTACACTGGCTTTCTCCAGGCTCCTCCTGTGGTGACAGGTTGTAGATTTCAATCCTCCTTTGGCTTACCACTTCCTTCTGGTCCAACAACCTGAAGTCTTCAAAAGCAAAGGCAGTTACTTAGGCAATCAAGTGGGTAAGCTGTGTGGATCACCTCAGCCTTGGTGCTGGTGCATCCTGCAGAGCTCTTGTGAAAGAGTAGCCTAACTGCCACTTGCCACATCTTTTACTTGGTATGCTTTGATCAGACACTTAAAAAGGTATAACCACAGCTCAATTTCAGCTGTGGATTTACTCTTCTTGATGTTTGCACTGGCTTTGTTCTCTAAGATTTCACTACACTAACAAAATTCAGATCCTTATATTCTTTACAATTATTCTCCTCTCCTCTCCTCTCCTCTCCTCTCCTCTCCCCCCCTCCCTCTCCCTCTCCCTCCTCCCCTTCGCCTTCCCCACCCTTTCCT